>ML777983.1:163844-184044 GCA_009831015.1 Picea engelmannii
AAGCTATTTAAATCAATGCATAATCAATTATTGAAAGAATATGAAGATATTATATGAAAATAAAATCATTTTACTTACAGGACAAAAGCCATTAAGCAACCTGGAATTCCATATTCTTCTTTAAAAATACTCGTCCATTCTCCTAAAGCTTCCAGTCATCCATGACTCCATTTGAAAAGAAATAAAAAAGTTTACAAAAGAAATAAAATACAAAAGAGAAAGGATTAAAATTCTCCTCTCCAATTCTTGGATCCCATTGGCTCTGATCTTTTTCATATATTTATAAAATGAATGAACAGTCTGGGCGTCACTATTAATTTCCACCACCTGAAATTTGCCTCTAAAAGAGACCCAAATATCTCTCAAATCATGCATTTGTTTGGGAAAATATTTCCACGGAAGGTAAATGGATCCATTTTGGTTTTGGGTTTTCAACCGTTTCTTCTAATTCTTCATGGTTTGGTTGCAATCAGTTCTGCAAAATCGTGTGGCTGATCTTGACGCCTTTCCAAATTTTATCTGTTGTTGCTCATAAAATTATTTGTAGCAATCCAAAATTATTTTTGGATCAATCATCTTGAACGTACTTGGATAATAAAATCAATCCATGATCAGATCTGTATCAAATATTTGATAATAGAAACCTGTGAAACAAAAAAAAACCTAAATTAATACCTAAAAATTGTGAATAAAACAAAATCTAGAAAAATAAAAAAATGAATTTAAACTAACTATAACTTATAAACAAACATTATTTATAATTTGTTTTCAAATATGATCTAGAAGCTTCAAATTAATGGAGAAAAAATATTAATTTTAGTTTTTTACAAAATCAAACAAATGATAGATAATTATTTGATTATTATTATTTTGAAATGAGATGCAAAATGAAAAAAAAAATTAATTAATTAATATCACCAAATGATTTCATGAAAATGATAAACCAACCAAGATATTATTTGATGAAGTATTGAATTCATTATTCAAAATAGTCAAACTTTCTAATGAGCAAAAGAAAGAACACATAATCATAATTTAAACGAAAGTAAACATTTGATAAAAATTAACGTTTTTGTTTAAATTGAGATTTTTATGCTCATTTCAAACTTTTGACATATACTCTTGTAATAAATGTCTCATACTATAGTGAATGTCTTAAGTTTGTCTCAAAGAAAGCCAAGGTATGGAACTATTTGAAAAGCTTGAATCCGTAGCTCATTATAATTATCAAGATTCTAATAGGGGCCCTTTAAATTTTGTAAAAATATAGGGGGAGTTGTTGGGGCCCAACAAATGGCGACTTACTGGGTGAAGCAGTTATCTTGATCTGGTAAGATTTTATCTCAAGAAGAAAATAATAAGACTGATAAAATGATTTAAGCTCCCTGAAATAAATTTATTCTAAGACCATATGGTATTAGGATAAGCTCAATGTTATAACCAGACAATAGAATTTTCTTTGCAGAGGATTATGACCTGAAATAATGTCTTAATAAAAGAGTCATGATGTTTATAAAAGAACTTCAATACCATTGACAGAGCCACTGCTGCCAGCAGGCGTCCATAGCCTCGAAAGGGATGTCATTTAACCCACTCAAATGCTTTAATCCCATCCAATAGTTGTATCCACATGATGTATACTTCCATAAAAGCTAATTTAAAAACATATACATGTTACCTCACTACCCTACATTGCTTCATTGCCAGCAAGCTTGTTTAGTACCCTGACGAAGTTGTCTTGGTATCATGTGTGCATTTACCCACTGCCAGCGAGCCTGTTTAGTACCCTGACGGGTTTACACACACTTCGCACACATAAGTGCTTTCAACCTTCTTATGCCACTTTTAAATAATAATCCAATTATAGATTTCTTGATGACAAAGAGAGCGGGGTGATACTGGAGGTTAATTGCAATACAAGTAAATAGTTGACCATGTAATTTATTTGCTTTCAAAATTGGAAGTTTCATCATGGTTTAGAGATTTTAGATTTCATTTAAGAAATCATCTAGAGAATGGGGAATCACTTAAAAGTTATTCCTTAAGAATATGGATGGCGTAAAAAGTTTAAAGATCATCGTAATTCTCAAGATTTAAACCATATCTCTGGTGTAATACTCTAGCAAAGATAATTTGAGGACAAAATGAAAATGACAATTGACTTAAAAATCAATTGTCTGAGCTATATCTTAATATCAAGACCCCTTTGAACTATTTCAAATTGTTTGAAAAACACAAGTCTTAAAATAAATGCTTCCTTCAACAATATCTCTTTGATCAGAAATATATTGATTCAAAAAGAAAAATAAGAAGAAAACTCATTCAAAATAATCAAAGAAAACAAAAACACACAACAAACCAAATTAAATTTTATTAATGGGATTCAAAATCAGAAGTACACAAAATCAAAATAGCAAAATAAAACTTTTTAGGAAATTATTTTGGCCAAAGATAAACTTGATTTTTTGGATCCACTACCATCTCACTGTAAAATAAAGGAAGAACTAAATCATATAAAATATCATGTGCGAGCAAGTTCTTTTCTTAATATAGTGATGCATGAGGTGCTACTTTGACCAAGCATTATTATTAAAATAAAAGAGACTAAGAACAGAAAAATCCTCATTAAGATGAGTGCAGTCCTACTCATGGCACCTTGTGTTATAACCCTAAATTGCACCACACATGCTTACTTGGCATCAGGCCAAATCATATCCCTTCCTTGCCAAAACTATGCTGGACAAACTCTTGAAAATCCTCTTGGGTCAAGGTACATGCGCCCTAACCCACTACTGCACACGTGTGAATGCTGGCAGGCCTACTACAGCCCGCGTTTACCTAACAAAACATAAAAATAGGAAAGTTGCCGATGGGACAAAAAGCTATGGGTTAGTTAACTGAAACTCCCGGCCATGCATGGCCTAGAGTTCATCCAAAACCCTAGCTCGTTATAGCCTATAAAAGAAGGGGTAGGGGTACTATTTGGAAGAGGAAAATTATAGCGAAGAAACTCTGCCCATTTGCTGAATCCATTGTCCCAACCCTTTAGCCTTTCCTCAAGCCTAAGGAGAATTAACGCAAAGCAGTTGGAGGACAAAAGAAGAGGAGGAGCCCAGGATTAGGATCAAGGAGTGGTGGTCGGTCTCGACTTTGATTTTAAGTTGATTCATTTTGAAAATAATAAAAGAATACTTTTCCCATCCCAATGCATGAGTTATATGTGGTTTGTGTAATTTATTCTTAATTTCTAACCCTCAAGTAGAAAAGTAGCATGCATGCGTGGTTGTTTTTTTTGATTGCAGGATAACTTTGGAAGAAGCAGTGCAAGCAAGCGGTCAAGAGTGCAATGGAGGATCTACACCAAACATCAGTAAAAAGGTTAGTAGCTCCTTTCCATGCATGTATCGTGAAAGAGGGGTTTAAGTTTTGGCTGGTAGGTTAAAAGGTCATTTCTTTACAGTCAAAATATGCATGCAAATCTAACCCTAGTTTGCTAGTCCATAGGGTATTATTTCCCAACAATAGAATTGGCGACTCCACTAAGGAAGATACTCTTTAGGGTTTCCGAATTTAGTTGAGTTTTTGGGTAGTTTAAGAGATTAGATTTTCTGTTTCTTTGCTTGTCTTTTTTCTGTAAGGCCTGAGCTAGCAGGGAACCTGGTTCTTTATACCAGTTTTCCCTGACTGTTGCTTGACGACAATTTTTGGGACACACAGAGGTACACGTGGCCTGCAGAAGGCCTACACGTGTGTACCCGCGCCCTAATCTCTTGCAGCCCGCGTGTGAACGCTAGCTGTAGAGGTTTTGGTAGCGTGTAGGAGTCAGAAAGTTTGAGAGGCATTCCTCCTCTTCCCTATCAGAATTATACATTTTCAGGGGGCTTTCTGGATCCTGTCTGAGTCTTGCTGGTTCACAGTCTTGTCTCAGTTTGCTTTATTGCATTTTGTTATTCCTTGCAATTATTTTTCTTTTATTTTAAGAAGAAGCATCCAAGCCTTCAAGAGACCCTGGTTATCAATACCAGAGGCCTCTTCCTAGTCTGGGATGCCTGTGTTTATTTTTGTCTTGTAGTTTATACATACATGCGGACTATGCAAGTGCAGCCCATGGGTACACGCGCTCTGTTGTAGCTTAGCATGCGTTTGCACGCGTGTTGTTTCAGTGAAAAAGGTGTGCTTGACAGGTTGCTTTTCAATCAGGGTGGGGTAGTCATCCCCTCCTATGGTGAGAAGTGTTCCTCTCAACTGTTTGAGCCTAGGGTTGAACAGTCAGTAGGTTAGGGCCTCTTACCCTTAGCCTATTTTTTCTCAGTTGATAGTTGATAGAAAAGATAAAAAAGAAAAAAATTATTTTATGGTTTTTAGACAAGCGCAAGAGTCGGTGATTTCTTGATTTCCATCATGTGTCTTTTCTCTGATTCTTTGCGATATTCTCTTTCAGCCAGAATTTTGTTTTTTCTTGGTTTTGTGCTTGTCGATATTTTCCCTTTGTTTCTTGATTAGCACGTAAATAAAAAAAAAGAAAGAAAAAAAAATCTTTTCATTTTCTTCTTTGTTCATAAGTTTTTGCAGTGCATTTAGAGCATAAGTAGCTCGTAGTTGAGAGAAATTCCTTTATGTTTGCTGCATAAAATCTTAGAAAAATTGAAAAGAAAAAGAAGTCTTTCTTGTGTGAAAAGTTGTTGATTTTTGCATTTAGTAAAAGCATTTTGTTTCCATCTTTTTTCATTCATTTTTTCTTTGAGTCTTTACACATCATCAGTTTCACCTTCATACCCCGTGATGTAAAAAATCCCATAAAAGCAACGCTAATTTAAAATCTATTAGACTTTTTGTTTGTAGGGTTCATACACTAGTTCAGGACTAGGGCCTTGGATTAGGTTGGAGAGGAAACTCTCCATGGCCACTCAAAACCAAACATTGGAGTCTATGATAGGGAGTGTAGAAGTCCAATTTTGTGGAAGTTATCCGGGACCTCCCTCTAACACAGGGGATAAACAAGAGGTCACATGAGGAAAGGTAGCGGAGATAACCCCTCCAAAGCCGGACCAAGCGTAGTGGAGAACACATATCGAGGGCTTGTTTTGGGATTTCGTCGTTTGCATTTGCCACAGGGCTTCGTGGGTCTCAAATCCATTCGAGGTCCTCAGTTGTATTCTAGACCATTTTCTCTCGATACCCTTGACAGGTTTTAGGCTTGATACCCTATTCATTGTGGTCTACCCGACTATCTACTGTACCCGCCTGGTGACTGTTCGCGTGCTGGCAAACTAGTTGCCAATCTTTTTTAGGGACACACACAGGTGACTGCGGGGGTATACCATGGTACCTAGGATAGACATCGAACCATTCTTTGCAGAGTATACCTGGAGGATGCTTCCATTTTCGATTTTCACTTGCACCGGTAAGTTGCTCTGGTGTTGGTTGTTGTAACTGTTCTTCAAAATAGTTAGTGATTGCTTGTCTTATCTCTTAGGGGCTTCTTTTTTAGTGTGTGTTACTGTTTGAACGTTTAGAATACCTTAGCATGTCTTGGATCTTCTCACATAGTGGAGGATCCCGAGCTCCGTCGGTCACGAAGGCTTCTGGGCCTGCCGCCGGTTATATTGGAGCCACCCCGGCCACCATTAAGGAAGAAGCTAGACCAACAAGGGTCTTTCGAAGCAACCAGGTTACAAAACATTGTGCCCGAACAACTCCCAGAGGAATCAACCGCCAATCTTGGTTCGGTTGAAAACCCAACCACTGATACTTGGTCGTCGGTCAGTGCACCAATCCAATTTTACGAACGCCTGTCAGTGCCTCACACAGCTATAGAAACAAATGTTGTTACTTCCTTTGGGAATTCTTCCATTCCCACCACCGTTGCTACCACAGGAGAAGCATCTCCTAACTTTCCTTCATCGGTCCGGGCAACCATGGTCTCGACCGCAACTATGTCGTACAGTGGACCGATCCCATCTATTGCGGTGGTCACAAATCCCTTTACACCTAGTACGACAGGCCCTTCGTTCTCATACGGTATGCCTAGTTCAGGCACAAGTCCTGCACTCACTCACTCCACTTTACAGAGTTTGGGTTTGGGGCCAGGGAGCTCTAACGCTCCTTTGCAAGGTCAACTTGGGGGCATTCCTATCCCTTTTAATGCTTTTCCTTACGCTGGAGGTCATATCTCTCCTTCGTCCCCTTCTCTTGGTGGTCTACATCAGCAGTCCACTGGGCAGCCTACACACATGAGTTCATTTGGAGCCAGGAGTCAAGGAACACCTGCACACACTATGCCGGTAGGTTCGTCACCATTTTTTTGGAACAGGACGTTTGGTAACAACACTTTCACATCCACTGCTTTCCCGATGGGGGCACTCCCATTATTGGATAGTCTACTCCGGCGCAGGGTACTATTCCTGCGTCGGGGGCACATATAGCAGGACTTTGGAACTCAGGACAAGGATCTGTTCCCTCCTATGGAATGTCGTTTTGGGGTAATTCTTTCCACAGTCAATGGAACCCTGGACAGACTTCTATGCCTCTCCCATCAGGACTGGCATGGGGTAATCCTTCCCAAAGTCCGTCAAACACGATGAATGCCCAACATCCTATGTCCTTTATGGGGAATCAGCCAATGATGTCTCCACATATGCAAAATCCTTATGCTGGTTAGGGCCATGGTTTCTACTAGAATCTGGGCTAGCAGCCAGACTTTTCCTGGCAACCTGGTGCCAGTCAAACTCCAGGGCCCTTTTTCCCAGGCTATCAGTAGCAACCCAAACTACCATTCCTAGCGACGTTACACTTGCCAGATTTGACAAGGTTGTTAAATGATCCTATTTATCATGATCCACATTGGCCTCCCATGCCAACAAAGTTGCCTTCGGACATCCCAAAGTTCAAGGCCAAGCCTAACGAAGATCCAGGTGATCACGTGACTACTTTTCATCTTTGGGGTTCATCTAACTCATTGAAAGATGACTCCGTCCAGTTGTAATTGTTTCAACGCACTCTTATCGAGAGTGCCACAAAATGGTACATCGAGCTTGATAGCTCAAGATACTCTTCTTTTGGCGAACTGGCGATGGCCTTCCTTAACCGTTTCCAGTTACCTGTGAGATACGACACTGGGACAGAGCTTCTTTCCAATTTCGAATAGATGACAGCGGACCATATCTCTGATCATATCCGAGAGTGGAGACATTGAAAGAGTCTAATCAAAGTACCAGTCCCACCGACATTCCTACTTGAGTGGTTCCTTAAGTCTTTAGTCCCACAATTATCCAAAGATGTCACGACTTCTGGAGTTTTCTCCAAAGAAGATGCCATCATGAGGGCTCAACAGTTTGATCTCATCTATTCTCAGTCTGGTTTATTATACAACATCCTACCAGATGCACCATGATCGATACTAGATAAAACTAGACAGAGAGCTAGACCACATGCCGATGGTATTGTTGGCTCAACACAAACCAAGCCCGCTGAGCAATTGACAAAGCAATTGCAACAGTTATCTATACAACACTCAGTGGCCAGCCAGACTACTGCTTTGGCTGATCCTCCTACCCAAACGTCGGAAGTACACTCCATGCAAACGACTAACCCAAAGGCCACCCAGCAGCCTGAAGGGAAGAAAAAACAATGTAAAAATGGTAAGGGGGAGAAAAAACCCACTGATAATGATGGCGAGGGCACCACGAAAAAAAGAAAGGCGAGGTATCCGTGCAACTTGTGTGCGGAAGACCACTTGACCCATCTTTGTCCTCGACTTGCAGAGGCCCAAAAGTTTGTCACACAGCAACAACAGGCCGTGTTGACTAATCCCTTTCAACATGGGCAAAATTTAACTCAAGCCTCTACAATTGTCGAAGGGGGAAGCCAAGAAACCTGCCCTCCTCCAAACAATCCCTCATCCACGAACATATATATGGTTAGGGGTGATGCTTTAATAACGACTAGAGTGCACAACTATAGTAAACCAAGTGCCTATGAGAAGGGTAAAGAAGCTGAGATCCCATCTCTTCCTCTACAGATCGAGAAGACGTTGGGTGAAACAATGACACGCATTCCAAAAGGTGCATTTAAGAAATCTTCTCACAACCCAAACACAAGGGCCGCCCAGAATTACTCTATGGTGGAAGATTTATCACAAACCCCTTGTGCGATGTCCTCTTTGGAGGTCCTCCAAAGCTGCCCTGCTCAGTGGAAATCCTTGTTAACTGCTTTAGGCTCTACTGAGACTTGTAACCCGGGTACCATCATGCTAGATACAACTGACTTAAAACCTCGTTTGCCTTACCACGTAGCGTTTCAGATAGTAGTGGCTCATCCCACGAAAACTTTTACACGCAATATCTTTCGCACGGTGGTCGATGAGGGTGCCTCGACATGCGTTATGTTGTTAGCATGTTGGAAGGCCATTGGCCAGCCCGCTTTGTCTCCATCACCTACTCTCCTTACTGCATTCGACGGTCATTCTTTCCGACCACATGGCATCGTTCCTTCTTTTGCTGCGTAGTTAGGAGGGAAGACCGTGTGCGTCGAAGTAGAGGTAGTCGATGCTCCCCTCAACTATAACCTCTTGTTAGGTCGGAGTTGGACTTATGCTATGTAAGCTGTGGTTGCTACAGTTTTATGAGTCTTGTTGTTTCCACACAAGGGTCAGATAGTGACCATTGATCAATTGTCCTTCTCTAGACCTAACCCAGGTTTGGGGGCATCCACGGTTCCCATGATTGATAATCCTCAGCCCGATGTCGTTAACGTAGGAGTTGGTTTGTACCCATCCTTGATGGGTGCCTTCTATTACCCACCTCCTCATGACGATGTCAAGTTTATATCTAGTCACCACAAGGCTGAGATTTTTCATGTTTCGTCGTTCCGCACGACTTACTTTGAGGATCCATGGATTCTTCCTTCCCAATCAGCCAGGATGGATGAGACAGGGAACTCCGGCATGGCCATGCCCTTGTCGACCGCTGAAGTAGCATACTCTTTAGTCCAGCAAGCTTCAACTAACTATGATCTGACTCCCGCACAAGAGTTGGATCCACTTCTAGAGCCTATTTGGGCTTAGGGTTCTCTTGCTACCACCGATTTGTTAGACATAGTCTTGCCTTCTGACGAAGCAGTAATCGAAGTAATGACTAGTTTAGACAAACCTTGGGACGATCTTCATCACAGATCATATTTCCTCCCAGAGTTACGCCGAATTGAGGCAGGAGAATTCACTATCACCATGACGAGAGATCAGCCATGTCCTATTAACCTCTTAGCTACACAGGAAATTTATGCTGAGGGCAATATGGCGACTATCGCTGAAACTATACCTATCGATATCTCCCAAAACCCTGGCGTCATGGAGAATGTCTTCGTCGGAGCAGATTTCTCCCCCGAAGAGGTTCAAATATACATGGATCTTTTCAAAGAATTCCGTGATTTTTTTGCCTGGTCTTATGAGGAAATGCTAGGTATCGATCTGAAAATAGTTGAACATGAAATCACAACGTATCCTGATGCCAAGCCTATTCGACAAAAACTTCGTCCAGTTAATCCTAAGAAAGCAACAACCATTAAGCTTGAGGTTGAGAAATTTCTAAAGGCAGGTTTCATTTATCCTATTCATTTGACTCAATGGTTGTCAAATCCCGTGCCGGTTGATAAAAAACAAGGCACGATTCGTGTGTGTACCGATTTTCGTGATTTGAACAAGGCATGTCCAAAAGATAATTTTCCAACCCCATTCATTGACCAGATCATTGATGAATGTGCCAGTTGTGAAGACTTTTCATTCATGGATGGTTTTTCAGGCTATAATCAAATCCAAATCAAACCTGAGGACCAACATAAAATGACATTCATTTGTCCGTGGGGTACATTCGCCTATCATAAGATGCCTTTTGGCCTCAAGAATGCTGGAGACACTTTCCAGTGGGCCATGTATTTTGCGTTTCACGACCTCAAACATATAGTCAAGGCCTATCTAGATGATTTAGCATCACGCTCTCGCAAGTGAAAGGATCATCCTATGAACCTCAGACTAATCTTCGAACACTGTCGCTACTTCAAGATTCGCTTGAATCCCAACAAGTGCAGCTTTTGCGTCACGTCAGGACGTTTGTTAGGTTTCATCGTATCAACAATAGGGATCATGGTGGATCCTCTTAAGGTGGAGGCAATAATCCAGTTTCCCCCCCCACGCACAATCTTACAACTTCAAAGTCTTCAAGGCAAGGCGAACTTCTTATGACGCTTCATCGCCAACTATGTCGAAATGACCAAGGGCTTTATGTGTTCACTTAAGAAAGATGTTCCCTTTTTCTGGGACAAAACCGCTCAACGCTCTTTTGATGCATTAAAACATGCCCTCACAACCACACCTCTGCGATGGCCACCTAATTATAAAAAAGATTTCTTATTATATTTGGCTACCACAGAGTCAACCATAGGCATGGTTTTAGTTCAGGAAGATGATTCGTTTTTAGAATATGTGATCTATTACCTGAGCCGAGGCCTCGTAGGACCAGAACTTAATTATTCCCATCTCGAAAAACTTGCGTTGGCAGTAGTTCATGCTATTCAACGGTTTTGTCACTATGCTCTGTTTCACAAGACCACCATCTTTGTTGTCGTGAATCCATTCCAGTACATGTTGACACGACAAGTTGGCGGCGGTAAAATCAGTATATGGATGGTCATCCTCCAGGAATTTGACTTAGACTTCATTTCAGCAAATTCCAAGAAGTCATTGGTCTTCACAGAACTTATTTCGGAGCTTCCGGTTGAGTCAGATGACATTGTGCCTGAGGAATCGCCTATCCGGAGGGATATGTTTTTGATTGAATCTTCAGACCCCTGGTATGAAGATATACTGATCTATCTCCAGACTTTGAAGTGCCCTACCTCTGCTTCTCGTGACGAGCGTAAACGGATACACCATCAGGCTAAGAATTATCTCATACTCAAGGATATGTTGTATCGGAGAGGTGTAGACTGCATCTTGCGTCGATGTCTCACCCATGAGGAGGCTGTCATAGTGCTCAATGATTGTCATACAGGAGCTTGTGGCGGTCACTTATCTGGGTTGGAAACATCCCAAAAGATTTTACGAGCAGGTTACTTCTGGCCCACACTTATCAAAGATTGTATCGAGTCGGTCAAGAAGAGCCATCTGTGCCAAATCTTCTCTCAGAAGATGAGGGCACATCCAGCTCTTATGTTTCCTGTCATCACAATTGGTCCCTTCACTAAGTGGGGGATTGATTACACTACATACAACCCCCCGTCAGCACGGGGGCACCGCTATATCATCGTAGCTGTCGACTACTTCACTAAGTGGGTCGAAGCTATGTCGACGTTTAAATATGATGGAGAGACTACAACTCTCTTCTTATTCAACCAAATTATAGCAAGGTTTGGCGTCCCAAGAGAGATTGTCACCGACCATGGCAGTCACTTTCAGAATCAAATGATGACCGAGTTAACGTCAAAGCTTGGATTACGGCAAGAACATTCATCACCTTATTATCCCCAAGCCAATGGGCAGGTGGAAGCTATAAACAAAACTCTTAAGACGATTCTACAGTGAACTATCAACTCAGCCAAGTCAAACTGGCATTTGATGTTATACTCAACATTATGGGCTTACCGAACATCAGTTAAGACTTCAACCGGTTTCTCACCTTTCCAACTCGTTTACGGGCTGGAGGTAGTCTTGCCCATCGAATGTCAAATCCCATCTCTGAAATTGGCAGTACAGTTATTTCCAGACACTTCTCCACTTGAAGAATGGTTAGTACACCTTGAGAAGCTTGATGAACAATGTTGCGATGCGGCCCTGGCCAACGAGGCTCAAAAACATAAGGTTAAGTGTCAATATGATAGGTCCGTTCATCCTCGGATTTTTTCTGAGGGCGACCTTGTCCTGGTCTATGACCAAGACAAGGACCCCCTGGGGGCAGGAAAGTTTAAACCCATGTGGTTCGGACCCTTCATTATCAAAGAGGTTTTAAAAAAGGGCGCTTATCGTTTGGTCAATTTTGAAGGGAATGCTTTGGCAGAGCCTAGAAATGGGCTCTACCTCAAGTAGTATTACTCATAGAAAGGTCACTGTGGGTAACTTTTTGTAACATATGTATAGTCTTTGTACTATTACTTTTTTTACATTTCTTTTAAAAAGTGTTATGGATGTGTCATTGATGTTATCTTTCGTCAATATGGCAGATGTTAAGAGAGTCCAAGGTGTTCGTTGGGTATGCGGACGGTGCTAGTCGACACACGCGGAGGCTTGCCTCCGCAGTTTGGCTAATCTTTACACCACAGGGTCAGTTGTTATCTTCTGAAGGTATATGCTTAGGTGACACCACAAATAATGTTGTCGAGTATAGTGCAGTTATTGAGTTGCTTCATGATGCATTGTCATTGGGTATCTCTCGTCTCCGGGTCTATCTAGATGCTCAACTGGTTGTGTCGCAGCTAAACAGAATATACCAGGTTCATGATCCAACTTTACACTGATGATTCCTTAGGGTACATCTCTTAGAACGCAAATTTGATTATATTACATATTTTCATGTTCCTACGAGATTAAACCAAGTCACAGATACTCTAGCTAATCACATTTTAGATTGGCATCTTGCCCACATATAAAAAGATCATGGACATAAACATGTAAATACATTTTTGCACACATAATCCATAAGACACAAAAAAAAGATAAAAACCATATATAAAAATCATATAATCCTCAGAGTACATAGATGGGTGCAAGCGCCTCAAAAGTGGGAACAGTAATGAGTCACAGGGCTTATGCCCTCAAAAAATATATACAACAAGGTGCTCATGGCACATAAAGAGTCTAAAGTCTGTTCAGGGCCTATGGGCCCTGTTATAATCATCTACATCACGGGCTAAACGCCTAAACAATCGGACCCATGTCCGAGGTGCCCCCACAACATGAGTCTGCATAGATGGCGACAGGTCTTCTATCTTTGCCATCGGGACTGTGCGAGTGAGCACAGTAAAGTTCAACTCAATTCGCCTCAGGACTCTCTCAGCCTCTCCTGCTGGGAGATTCCCTGCTACTGGTGCTCCCCTAGCGGCGGCAGCTGCGGCTTCCAGCCGTGGGCGACGCCTATTCCGTGCATAGTCGGTAGGTCGCACGGGTCCCACATCTGCACGCAATACACGTTTACCCATCAAATACTCTGGCATACAAAAAAATGATATATATAATAAAAATACATAAAAATTACATATGTAAACAAAAAAACTATATAGGTGGAGACTTACCCATCTCCCCTCGCTCCTCACCAGAAGGCACTAGTATCTCTGGATCTCTGGAGAAGTCGATCCCCACATATGGGTAGTCCTCTATAGTCAGTTTCTGTCGTGACAACCAATCAAAAAAGTCATCGTTGAAGGCCTCCACAGTCCTTCCACCACCTTGTTGCGGTAGTAACACTGCCCATCTGCATACTGCGGGGAAAGTGGCCAGATGCCCTCGTACTGTCAACCGAGGACTGAAGCACGGAACTCCCTCGAAAAAGAACGAACACAGGATGGTCCCAAACCCGAAGTTCCTATGTGTCTGCTGTCGGCAATCTGTCAATTGCCTCTTCATGCACTCCAACAGTGTGGTACTCCAATCAAAAATTTGTGCATTCATGCAATGGATCGCATAGTTCATATGTGCGCGCGAAGCCTGATGCATGGCTACCGAGCTGGTAATCCTCCCAATGAGCAATAAAATAGTCTGTAGGGCAAGGCTGGTAATCCTACTAATAGGTACCAAGGAACCTCTATGATCGGTCCCAGTCTCACAGTACTCATCTATCAACTTCGATACCTTGCTCGACCCCGGAAGAAAAGTCTGAAAGTTGACTGGTTCCCCTCTCCTTGAGAGGCCAGTCAGAAAGTAAATATCCTTGGTGGTGGGCACCAAGGATTGCCCCTCTAGCACGAATGCCTCTGCATCAGGGTGCCAATAATCCACCAAGGCATTTAGTATCCTTGGTTGCATGCGCATGAATGGACATAAAAAGAATTTTACCAACCCACACTGTGTTAGCACGGCCACAACATTTGGATCTGCAGCAGCTAACTCATTGGAGGCCTCGTGCTCCCTTTCCCTCCACTGGACGTACATCCTGCCAACACAACAAGGAAAAGGAGGGTCAATACATGTTTCCATTTGCATTTTTATCACGCGGGGGGGGTACACGTGACCTCTCGAGGTGACAGTTGCGAGTACCCGCGTGCAGGCTTTGCTCTGCACGCGGGTACTTGCAGGCTATCCCTGGACAACCTACATTTACCTAGGGCCGACCTTTTTGAGGTCGACGCCCACCCCAAAAATAAACTAAATGATAAAAAGGAAGTATTGAATAGCTAGATAAGGGGGTTTGTACTTACTTGGTCCAAGAAGAAGTTTGTTTCGTCCACTGTAGCTCCCAAAATCACGATCTTTGGCAAAGGGGGTGTTTTGGCTCCAGAGTCAATTTCCACATCAGCAATGGTGATAATGAGCTACCAGCTTCTATTTATAGACTTTTTGGCCTCTTTTTTCATTTTGGGAGTCTCCTTTTAAGCCCTTTTCAGACCATCTAAACATGAAAAGATTGTCGAGCGATCTTGTGACCTTTCACGCTCGTTAAACTAAAATTTGAAGTCACGTCTGTCCGGCGGTAGTTTACCCCTTTTTCGGTCCGGACGGTCAACTGTATGAACAAAGGTATACTCTATCAAATTTCCATTCTTTATAAGAGTATTCTGAGGTATAATTTTATTCCTTTTTCGGGCCTGAGGGACTAAATTTACGAAAAAGAAACCCCCACGGAGTCCATAGTTAAGCTCTATTCAGACTCCCTAGAATTGAAAAGATCACCGAGTGACCTTATTCTTTCACACTCGTTAAAATGGTCCAGAAGAACATTCCTGATGGAGTCCATAGTTAAGCTTTTTTCAGACTCCTTAAAAGTGAAAAAATAGCCAAGTGATCTTGTCCTTTTCACACTCGTTAAAATGGTTTTGAATTAACGTCTAATCGGTGCTAGTTTATCCCTTTTTCGAACCGACTAGACTATTGTCGAAAAAGGTACCCCACTGGAGTCTCCTTTTATGATTTTTCAGACTCTCTAAATATGAAAAAATACCAAGCTTCCCTTCTTTGGGCTCGTTAAACTTTCATTGAAGGACGTTACCATTGTGTGTTATATCAACCGCTTTTGCATACCTTATCCATCAGCCTTGTAACAGTTTTCTTCTGCATCTTAACACCTTTGGCCGCTGGCGGATTTTTCCTGAGTATCATTTTACCAGAACATTAGTCTTGTCCTTGTGCCTTGAGCTTGTATGTTTGTAGTACTCATTCCTCCATTGTAATGTAATATTCCTTTATTCTTTTTCAAAAATCATCAAAAATAACAAAAAAATCAAATATACCCCAAAAAGAGGATGGGAAAAGTATTTTCTTTATTGGCAGCATAATGAGTCGCCCTTGGATGAAGCACATATGTCTGTTTGATTATCAGACTATGGGATGTAGTATGACCTTAGGAAGCTTTTCTCGCTATATTGAGTTGTGTCCTCCACCATTTGGTTACTCTTCCAAACATATGGAGAGTTTGCGTTGCCTACTACTTCGTAGACTTATGATTAACAGATATGTTGCCTGAGTCTTATCACTTGTCGTGCTATTGTCCAAGGGAAGTTTGTCACTACGCCTGAGTCGTCCCCTCTGCAATATGTCTCTTGTCCACATACTCGGCCATCCTGAACATCCAATCGAGTCCTTGTTCGAAATCACTGAAGCTTTCAGTACGATCATCATGATTATCAAGTCCACAACCGACGAGCCATCGAAGACCTCTGGGTAGTGCAGTTGTACACTCATATTACACTCCTACCCAAGTTTTAGAAGATTTTGAAGTTGTTTCTCGAGCTCTGAAGTACCACCATCAGGTTGAATTAGCTTCTGGAGGATGGATACTCTATATGTACATCTTTCTAATTTCAAGATGTAGATCCACTGTGTATTGTTTGCGGCTACTCTTTATAGTTATTTGACATGGATCTACAGTGTATTTTATTGGTATCCATGGTTCTATTTTACCCCGAGCATGGGTATGCCCGCCTCAGTGAGACATTTTTTATTTTGCAGACGGAACCTCCTGGTTCTTGATCCTTGGGCTCACTCATTCAGCACATCAATACAGATTGGTAAAGAATTGGTAATGTATTTTGGCCATCAGATGCTCTTCTGACCTCACACATTAGGGGGCATCTTTTATAACCCTAAATTGCACCACACATGCTTACCTGGCATCAGGCCAACTCATATCCCTTCCTTTCCAAAACTATGTTGAACAAACTCTTGAAAAACCTCTTGGGTCAAGGTACACATGCCCTAACCCACTACTGCACGCGTGTGAACACTGGCAGGCCTACTACAGCCCGCGTTTACCTAACAAAACATAAAAATAGGAAAGCTTTCGACGGGACAAAAAGTTATGGGTCAATTAACTGAAACTCCTGGCCATGCATGGCTGAGAGTTCATCCAAAACCCTAGCTCCTTCTAGCCTATAAAAGAAGGGGTAGGGGTACTATTTGGAAGAGGAAAATTATAGTGAAGAAAATCTGCCCATTTTCCGAATCCATTGTCCCAACCCTTTAGCCTTTCCTCAAGCCTAAGGAGAATTAACGCAAAGCAGTTGGAGGACAAAAGAAGAGGAGGAGCCCAGGATCAAGATCAAGGAGCGGTGGTTGGTCTCGACTTTGATTGTAAGTTGATTCATTTTGAAAATAATAAAAGAATACTTTTCCCGTCCCAATGCATGAGTTATATGTGGTTTGTGTAATTTATGCTTAATTTCTAACCCTCAAGTAGAAAAGTAGCATGCATGCGTGGTTGTTTGTTTTGATTGTAGGATAACTTTGGAAGAAGCGACGCAAGCAAGCGGTCAAGAGCGCAATGGAGGATCTACACCAAACATCAGTAAAAAGGTTAGTAGTTCCTTTCCATGCATGTATCGTGAAAGAGGGGTTTAAGTTTTGAGTGGTAGGTTAAAAGGTCATTTCTTTACGGTCAAAATATGCATGCAAGTCAAACCCTAGTTTTCTAGTCTGTAGGGTATTATTTCCCAACAACACCTTGGGTCAAGGTTGAATTGATAGTTCAAATTTACTTATTTCTTTACTTTCCATTTAAAATTTTCATGACGATACTGCGATTTTGAAAATAAATATTCAACGAAAATAAGAGAGAAAAAGATTTAAGTGGACTTCCCTGACAACATTCATATTATGGTTCTCTTGGTGTGCCCACTTGTGTTCATAACTGCATTATTACAAAGAGAAAAACTGAGAAATAAAACTAAAAGAAAACCTACTCCTAAACCTACTCTAACTACTAAATAAATAAAAAATATCAAGTGAAGTCATGCTTCCAATGTAGCCATCGGAGCAACTCTAGTCCTGCAGTGGAACAAGATAAAATATTAGTAACAAGAATGGTAGTATATCGAAAAATAACAAAAATATATCATACTTACCTTTATCATCATCATTTAAAAACAAAGCAAGCATGACCTTACCATTCTTTTTAAACTTCTTGATGTATGAATCCTCCAACCATTCCGCAATATGGTCATGATATGAGTCATAATGACATGCAAGAGTGTAAGTAAGTTTGGAAAACTTATCAATATTATGGGGACCTGACATAACCATCTGCCAAAGCCGAAATGCCCCATCCTCTTGACAATTCTCCAAGTGTTCATCAGTTTCTTCACACAGAGGATCTAAGAAATCATGTGATGCTTACTTCCTAGATATTTAGGTAGAAACAAAGCAAGCACAACTTTATCTTTATTATGAAGATTTTTTAGATACGAATCTTCAAGCCATTCCGAGATCATGTCATAAAAATTAGGATGCAAACTATGACTTTGATGAAATGGATATATCAATGGGGAACACATCATAATAAGATTCATGACATCAATTAGGTTATTGGTTTGAACGCTTCCTTTGATGAGATTGATTGTTTCAAAATGTGAAGCATAAACATTAAAATTTGAACTAATCAAAGAACAAATATGCAATGTAGAAGATTCGATCTCCATAAGGATGAGTGCATTGTCCTTTTCAAAAATAAATCGTGTAAAATCATCTTGCGACATGTCATTTTTTCATTCAAGTGATGAAAGCGAAAGAGCATCAAATCCAACTTGATAAGTGTTATGTTTGGAATTAGTTTCACCAAATTTTGGCATATCGAAAAGATTGGATTGTGGTGGTAAAGAGTAAGATGCTGTGGGTAAAGTATCAAATCCACCAGAATCTAAGAAGAGATCGGGATATAAAGAGTAAAAGGAATCAGAAATAAGCACATGAAAAGAATATCTTGAGCTATGATATTTAACAATGGTATTCTCAAGACATTCCTCTTCATTTTCCTTAAAACTTTCACTCTGTTTTGGTGATAAATTCTTCAACATAATATGATCATCTAAATTTGCCTCCTGTATGATAGATAATTCAAAACTTTCATGGAAAACATCTGATCTTTCATGTTGATAAGGTACGATTTGTAGATGAGGGTTTAAGGTTACTTCTTCCAATTGCAGATCTACATCTCTAATCAGTTTCATTGGAATATTAGAATGCTTAAGATCATTTTCATCACCTAAGTCTTCTTTAATGACCGAATTTAAATATTGATTAGAGCAAGAGTTAGGAGAACGAGGACATTCACCTTGACCCAACATCGAATCTTCTTCCATGATGGTCGAGGACTAAAAATACAATGATTCAGAGGAAAAACCAATTTGATTGTTAGTAAGAACATTTTCAATAGATTCTACTTCCCTTGCTTGTTCAACATTTTCAAATGGATCCCTCTCATCCTGTGAACACAATTCTTCTTGCAATTGAGTGATAGTATTTGTAATTGCTTCATCATTTGCGATTGAATATGACTGGATGCAAGCATCATAGAGGAGATTTAATACAAATGACATGCCATCAAGATTAAATTTACAAAGAACATGATGGATTCTTGTTGAAAAGTCTTTTGAAGATGAGTCGCCATTGATTAGCAAAGTCTGAAATTATTCACATATTTGATTGTAATCATAGATTTCAAAAGCATCTAAAAATTCATCTACAAATTGAAACAAATCAAAAATGTGATATGCTAGAAAAGACTCAAACCAATGTTTAATCCAACCCCTGAAAGTAAAAGAAAACAATCTACACAAAACCTTTAAATCAGAAATATCATGCTTGATGCATTTACACCAAAACTTGTTAATATGGTCTTTTGCAGATACATTCCCCCCACCATCAAATGTGAGTTTGGATAAGAGAGAGACTGTCTTGTTGGGAATATCAGGTAATGAGAAGTGGAAATCATGTTCCAACACAGTGATTTGGGGAGCCATGGGAAATTAATTAAATTCGAAACAAAGACTCCTATAAGGCCATCTTGTCAATATGGCCCTCCTTCTAGCGCCATTTGTTGGTGGGAGAAATTGATCGTCCGTCAAATGGAAGAGCGAGTCCGGTCCGGGGTTGTCTAAATAACCCAAGCCGTTTGGTGTAACTCGTTCTGACGGGTTTAATGGCTCCGTTAGCCAATCTAAGAATCCTAAAAGAAACAAATAAAAGAGAGAAATAACTAACTAATTATTAAACACTATATATATGTACATATGCTCTAATGTAACTATAGTAGTTATATTTAAGGAGAAGATATACAAGTCTCGTTTATTTACATGATTTACAAGATGCAAGTTTTAATCGAAACTTATGAAAATCAACGGAAAAATGATTACTTCTAGGAAGAAGATAAAGAAAGCACATAAAAATATTTATTTATTTTCTTTTATAAATTTAAAGAATCTTGCAAAAAAGTTAATGAAACATGAACATTTGGATATTCAAAGATGAACCATACATTCATTGTTCCATTCATAAACAACTTAACTAAATAACACACATACTAACCTGTCGCTAATCAACAAAACTGGTATTTATCTTTCTATGTTGTATGAGCTCCTGTCTGTACTGTTGTTAAGGGAAACCTATAACAGAACAATACTAGCACTTCCAGAATACATTCAAAGAAGTATTTGATATTAGAGTAAATTAATAACAACAGGAAGACAACTAATTAAAAATTGTGTGATCTTAAGATAATCAATATTTAAG
>ML777983.1:185241-196822 GCA_009831015.1 Picea engelmannii
TTATTTGATGAAGTATTGAATTCATTATTCAAAATAGTCAAACTTTCTAATGAGCAAAAGAAAGAACACATAATCATAATTTAAACGAAAGTAAACATTTGATAAAAATTAACGTTTTTGTTTAAATTGAGATTTTTATGCTCGTATCAAACTTTTGACATATACTCTTGTAATAAATGTCTCATACTATAGTGAATGTCTTAAGTTTGTCTCAAAGAAGGCCAAGGTATGAAACTATTTGAAAAGGTTGATTCTGTAGCTCATTATAATTATCAAGATTCTAATAGGGGCCCTTTAAATTTTGTAAAAATATAGGGGGAGTTGTTGGGGCCCAACAATTTACAAGCAAAATAATCATTAGCTTGTCTAATTAATATCATCATGTAATATAGAAGATATAAAGTGTATGTAGAATAGAAATAAAATGCTAGAAGTAGAAAAATAACAACAATATAACAAGAACATTCACCACAATAGCACTAAAATGATAAGAGAATAATAACAAAAATAGCACTTTGAATCTGAAAGAAATGTTCACAGGCCTCTTCGAGGGGGCAATGTCCAGTTGAGCAGAGCTCTATTACAATAATATCCAAGTTAGGGTTCTCATACCCTCGACTCTTATTTATACTAAAAATAAACATCTAGAGGAAGATCCTTCTAGAAGCGGAATCTTCTATTAGGTCTTCTTACATCCACCTTATTCTATTTTATTGAAAGACCTTATTAATATTGACCTTTATTACATCCAAATATGTTGTTCTACCTATGTGCGGGTTAGGATCCTAACATGTCTTCCCCCTTAAAAACAACCTTTTCCTCAAGGCTTGAGATGAGGAAATTGTTGCATAATGGTAGCTGGTTCCCAAGTGGCATCTGCTGGGGTTGTATATTTCCACTGGACTAGTGCTTCCTTGATGGTTCTCTGACGTAGGTGACGCTCATGCTGGTCCAAAACTGCTTTTGGCTATAGCCAAATGGATTCTTCTTCATCTAATTCTGGAAGGTTGGTTTGAATTTGGCACTTAGCTCCAATCACCTTCTTTAAGCATGAAACATGAAAAACAGGATGTAGCTTCGAATGGATGGGAAATGATAACTAATAGGCTACTTGTCCCACACACTTGAGAATGGTATAAGGACCATAAAATTTGGGTGCTATCTTCTGACAATGCTCAGTCTTGAGGGAAGTTTTCTTGTAAGGTTGCAGTTGAAGAAACACCTGATCCTCTCCTACAAATTAACGTTCAGAGCAACCTTGATCTGCTTGTTGCTTCATGCGATTCTGTGCCATGACCAAATTCTCTTTGATTGTATGGAGAATAGCCTCTCGAGCTGTAAGTGTTAGGTCCATCGCCTAAACCTTCGAGGCACCTGATGTTAGAAAAACAGGACTGCGGAGCAATAAAATAAAACAAATGCGGAAACAAAACACAGAAGATACACAATACAAGAGAGACACATATTTACGTGGTTCACCCAGTGTGGGCTACGTCCACCAGAGAAATTGCCAGGTCCTTTCTTTATTATTATCCAGTAAAATGAAGGGATACAACCTATAGAAAAACCCGCTATAACTTCCTCTTCTTTCTCTCACAGTCTCCTCTCTCAGAATACAATACTCGCCAACATACATAGCCGCAATACATTTCCCTCATAAAAGAGGGTTTCCTTCTAGGGAAAAAAAACCCTAACATAATCTCTATCGTTAGATCTGCGACCTTATAATGAACGGTCCAGATTTACAATGAAATTACAATATACTTTTACAAGGCAATTTTTTCTTTGGGGGCTTCACCCCCGAACCCCTGCTGGGGGCCCGCTTGCCCCCAGACCCCCTAGCCAGGGGGATAGCCCACCCGGACCCCGTAGAGGGGGTACTCCCCCTCTGCATTCCCCCACGTGGAAGAGTGTACAGAATTCTGGGGTGTAAATAATTCATGGGGTATAAACACGGCTAAAAGTAAAGGACCTCTAAATCAGGAAGATAATCAGGCTCCACAACCAACAATCTCTCACTTGGAGACTGATCTCAACAACTCCACCACTGTTGTATATGTTTGAATCTAAACCTTCTTGGACCTAGCAAATTTCTCATCTTCATCTTCATTCTTGAAAACCAACTGAAACTAAGCAGGAACTCAGTTTCTCCCTGGTTACTCCCTTTGTTAACATGTCTGCAGGATTCTTGCTAGTGTGTATCTTTTTCAGCTTCAATTGTCCATCTTCCAAGGCGGATCGTATGAAGTGGTACCTCAACTATATATGCTTTGTCTTCGAATGGAAGGTTGATTTCTTTGCAAGGTGAATGGCACTCTGACTGTCACAGTACAACCTACTGTTCTCCTGCTTCTTTCCCAATTCCTCCATAAAACTTTGTAACCAAATCATCTCTTTACTAACCTCTGTACTAGCAACAAACTCTACCTCTGTTTTTGAAAGTGCAACAACCTTTTGTAGTTTCAAAATCCAACTTACTGTTGTTCCACCTATAGTAAAAACATACCCTGTGGTGCTCCTCCTGCTGTCTTTATCACCTGCCATATCTGAACCAACATATCCATGTAGAAAAGTGTCTGAACCTCCAAAACATAATGCATGTGTAGTAGTACCTCTCAAATACCTGAGAATCCACTTTACTACCTCCCAATGTTCTTTACCTGGATTGTTCATATCCCTGCTCACAACTCCCACTGCATGTGCAATATCTGGTCTTGTGAAAACCATTGCATACATCAAGCTACCAATTGTTGATGAATATGGGACCCTGGACATGTATTCTATCTCCTCCTGTGTCTTGGGACACATTTCCTTAGTTAATTTGAAATGGCTGGCCAAATGATGCAGGAGCATCACCAACACATCAAGCGAGCCAGCACGGAAGGCGAAGGGATAGCTGGACGAGTGCCAGCAGAAATTTTGAAAACACCTTGATATTGTTGCGCAAACATTTATGTGTAGATTTAATGAAGCGCACTTGTATATTGTAATGTACCTTGAGCGGATTGCTCTCGTCCTTAGTAGATATATGGCATTTAAGATAGTTAATGCAAGTAGGTAGAATTTTACTGCCAGATTTGATAGCTTTAGAGCGCAAGAGGGCAACGAGATATAGACACCCTCATTATGCGTTTGAAATATTATTGAGAAGAAGCAGAAGAGAACTGTATGAAGAACACCCATGTACAGACATTTGAATTAATAGAAATCTTTGATTCAAATTCATGGTTTGTGTTGTTCTCTGTGTATTGATGCTGAATGATAGGCTCATGAACATTTTCTTTCTGTTATACATTTTCTTTCATATGCTGTGTATGTGATTTCATGTTTGAATTGAAGTCAGAAAGGGTGAAGGAATGAGTTTCAATTGTTTCTCTATTTGAGCCAGAGAATTCTTGCAAGGAGTGCGGTTGAAGTGTCCGCAAGGAGTGCATTGACAGAAGGTTCAGGTAGAGATAGCTTTTGTTCTCATTCATCCCAGGAGGTGCAGTTGGGCATAGGATCTGTGCAAGGCGTGTGTAGGCTAAGCGTAGTTTCAGGGTTGCGAACCTGAGAGAAGAGTATTGAAAGACTACTGCTGCGGGTGTGTGTAGAGTCAAAGACTTCAACATTTAGACGGGGTTGAAGGTTTGCCACAAGGAGTGTGTGCAAGAGGTTTCTGGGAAGACTTGAATTCATGGAAAAGCTCAGGAAGGATAGGTATTCGAATTCATCAAAGGATTTCACAGAGAAGTTGTGTTTGAAGTGTTCAAGTAGGCACTGCAAGTCTGCGCGCAGGTGAACAAGTCTTCGTGGAGGAAGTACTTGACTCATTTCGCAAAATTCATCAGGAAGGAACAGACGGTTGGAATTCTCCAAGGAGAATTCGTGAATCACCATAAGTTGTTAGGTCTTGGAAAGGTGCAGGGAAGATACAACGACGTATTCCCAAAAGGTTCCAAGCTCAGGAGGGGAGGATCCGTTGATCAGGACCACGAGGGTTGTTGGATTCACACGCATATCGTGGATTGGGGTTTCGTGAGTCGAAGCTCCAAATCATTGCAACAAGAATCATGATATCGCGATACGCAATATCCCGACAGCCAAAGGGAAAGTGTGCGGGGGCCACAGCGAAGTCGGCGAGTGGAGGACAGGTGGCACGCATATCGGAGTTTGGGGAAAGTAAAGTCTTGAACCCATTGAAATCAGGATTCGCGATCCCGCGAACCCCAAAATCCTGATAGAAGTGATGGGAGATGGAAAGGTTAACTTGCACGTGTGCATCGGAGTTTCGGCGTATCGGGCATCGGGAGTCGGTAAGATGAGTTGCTTGGTATCGCGAGCACCGAAATCGCGACAAGAAAAAAATTTCTGATAGAGGAAAGAGAAAATTCAGCGTTGACTGGCCATCGGGTCTCGGGGATTCGAGAGCCCAGTGATCGACCTTTGATATCGCAAAGTCGTGAAGTACGATCCCCCTATAAGCAAAGAAAGGGGATAGAGTGATAGTTCTGTGGGTGCGGATTTCCCGATAGGGAAATAGAAGAACCTTTGAGTTCTTCGGGCCGTGAGAAGAAGAAGGTCCTGTGAGTGGACGTGCATGTGGGTGAGGCTGCGTCTATTTGGTATCAGAGCCATAGATTCTTTTCTGTATATTTCAGGCGAGGAAGGCATAAGAGGTAAGGAGTACTCTGATACACAACGTCAGTTTGGTATCAGAGCACAGAAAGACTCTTTTCTTTCTGTAGCAGAGAAGGAGAATTCGCCATGCCACCCAGGAGAAGGGATGTGCAATCACCCGATCCAGAGAATAGGGAAGTGCAGCGAAGAAGAGGCAGGCAAATGACAAATCCAAAAATGGAGAGACAAATGCGTGATCTGCGAGAAAGATTCGAAGACATGGAGATAGCGCAAAGACGCATAGCCAGTGCAGGGGATCTGAGTGATTCTGAGAGAAAAATTGAGGCTGAACGTGAAGAAGAAGTGGCAGTCGAAGATGCATCCAACGAGCGTTTAATCAGAGCTATTTCTAGGATGGGTGCGAAGGAAAAAATGGACATTCTAGTTTATGAGGGAAACTTGCATGGAGAGGAGCTTCTAGACTGGATTAGGGCTCTTGATACTTACTTCGACTATGAAGATGTCGAAGAGGACAAGAAATTCAAGCATGTTGTCATGCACTTGAAAGGACACGCAGCATTATGGTGGGACGAGCTACAAGCAGATAGACACTGCAAGGGCAAGCAGAAAATCAAGAGCTAGGATCGAATGATTGCAAAGATGAAGGCAAATTTCATCCCGAGAGATTATCAGATCACTCTGTTCAGGAGGATGCAGAACCTGAAACAGAAGCTGATGACAGTGAAAGAATACACTGAGAAATTCTATCGATTGAACTTCAGGGTAGGTCATCGGGAGAGCGATGATGAGAAAGTTGCCAGATATATGAATGGCCTAAGATATGATATCCAGGATGAGATGAGCATGGTAACAATCCGAACGGTGGAAGATGCTTATCAGATGGCTCTGAAAGCTGAAGAGAAGCTGAGCTGAAAATAGAGTCAGAGGGGTCGAGGCAGAAGTCATCCCAGAGGCAAAGCGGTTGCCCAGGAAAAATACTAGAAGCCCAAGGAGGAATGGAAGAAACCTCAGAATCATACAGAGAAAGGTGGAACCTCACAGCAAGGGCAGCAATATGCTGAGCAAAGAGGACAACATAATGAGCAGAGAGGAGATTATGCTGATGGCAATACTTTTCCTCATACTAGAGGTCGAGGCAGAGGAAGAGGTGGAGTAATCACATGCTTCACATGTGGAAAGAATGGGCACAGGTATTATGAGTGTCCAGAGAAAAATAAGGACATTGGAGAAGCTCACATCACCGAGGCACATAGGCGGGATGTTGAAGTAGAAGACGCTGAAGGCGGAAGATCGCTCATGATGCGAAAAGTCCTTTTAACACCTGAGAAAGAGGTGGAAAGTTCAGTCCAAAGGACCAGACTTTTCAGGATAGCTTGCAAAACCAAGGACAGGGCATGCAAGGTCATTGTAGACAGTGGTAGCACAAATAATCTCATATCTACAGAGATGGTAGAGAAGCTGGAGCTGGAGACGACTGATCATCCAAGCCCATACAGAGTTTTGTGGCTACAGAAAGGACACTAGGTAACTGTCACTAAACAATGCTTGGTTGAATTCAAGATAGGTGGATATAATGATAAGATCTGGTGTGATGTTATTCCCATGGATGTTTGTCATCTATTGCTAGGTAGACCATGGAAATATGAAATAAATGTGATTCATGATGGGCGAATGAACACATATACTCTAGAGAAGAATGGGAGAACCCATATGTTGCTTCCAATAAAGGATAAGGAGGTGAAGCCGAAAGTAAGCAACACAATACTTCTCATGAGTGGGAAGGAACTTCTTATAGAGGTTAAGAAGAAAGAAGATCCACAATTCTTTGTGGTCAGGAAACTGAGGATTGTTTTGACTAGCACAAGAGTGGATGATTTACCAGATGAGATTCAAGAACTGCTGGAAGATTTCGCTGATGTTGTAGTGGACAAATTACCTCGTTCGTTGCCATCGATGAGAAGTGTGAGTCATCATATTGATCTCATACCAGGAGCTAGTTTGCCAAACAAAGCCATATACAGATTGACGCCGCAAGAAAATGAAGAAGTTAAGAGGCAAGTCCAGGAGTTGTTGGACAAAGGTTTGGTCAGGGAGAGATTGAGTCCGTGTGTTGTTCCAATAGTACTCGGTCTGAAGAAAGACGGAGGCTAGAGGATGAGTATTGACTCGAGGGTGATCAATAAGATAACCATTAGGTACAGGTTTCCATTTCCAAGGATGGATGATCAATAAGATAACCATCAGGTACAGGTTTCCATTGCAGAGAAAAATACTTTTCAAAGATTGATTTGAAAAGTGGATATCACCAGATTCGCATGAGAGAAGGCGATGAATGGAAGACAGCATTCAAGACAAATGAAGGTTTGTATGAATGGCTTGTTATGCCATTTGGCTTAACAAATGCTCCAAGTACCTTCATGAGGTTGATGAATGAAGTCCTGAGGGAGTTCATTGGGAAGTTCGTCATTGTGTATTTTTATGACATACTGATTTACAGTAAATCAGTGGCAGAACACTTGAAGCATTTGGCTATAGTAATGCAGAAGCTACAGCAAGAGAAGCTGTTGATAAATATGAAGAATTCCTCATTCATGAAGACAGAGCTCATTTACTTGGGGTTTGTTATTTCGGCTAATGAGTTGAGGATGGATCCAGATAAGGTGGAAGTGATCAAGAATTGGCCATCACCAAAAAATATATTTGAGGTGAGAAGTTTTCATGGTTTGGCTAGTTTCTACCGGAAGTTGATTAGGAATTTCAGTGGAATTAGCGCAACAATGATGGATACAGTGAAGAAGTGACATAAATCTTTTCACTGGACAGCAGAGGCTGAAAAAAGTTTCAATTTGTTGAAGCGAAAGATTACGGAACAACCAGTGTTGGTGTTGCCAGATTTCCAGAAAACATTTCAGGTGAAATGCGATGCAAGCGGGTTTGCAATTGGAGCGGTCTTGAGTCAGGAAGACAGACCGATTGCATATTTTAGTGAGAAGCTGAATGAGGCAAAGGTGAAATACTCCACATACAACAAGGAATTTTATGCCATCATCCAGGCACTGAAGAAGTGGAGGCATTACTTGATCCCAAAAGAATTTGTTTTATATAGTGATAACCACGCATTACAGTTTGTGAATCAACAAGAGAAGTTGAATCAGAGACATATAAAATGGGTAGATTATATGTAGAATTTCACATTTGTTATTAAACATATTTTGGGTACGCTAACAAATTTGTTGATGCTTTGAGCAGGAAGTGTTTTCTGTTGCAGGAGTTCCGAGTCAAAATGTTGGGTTTTGAGGATCTCGTAAACATGTACGCAGATGATCAGGATGTCAGGGAAGTGTATGAAGCAGCTGAGAATCCAATTCTTAGAAACAGGAGCTCTTGGATAGATTATATGATCCAGGAAGGATTGTTGCTCAGAGGCAATCAACTGTGTATTCCGAAATGCTCCATGAGGGAGAATCTGTTAAAGGAGAAACACAGTGGAGGATTGGTAGGACATTTTGGCCATGATAAAACATTCGCAAAGCTGAATGAGTAATATATTTGGATGGGAATGCGAGCAGATGTTAAGAGATTTGTTGACAGATGTCGAATTTGCCAGCATTCAAAGGGGAGGAAGCAGAATGCGGGTTTTTATCAACCGTTTCCCATACCAGAGAGGTCATGGGATGCGATAAGCATGGATTTTGTATTGGGGTTGCCAAGGACACAAAGAGGTGTTGATTCAATCTTTGTGGTGGTGGATATATTTTCCAATATGGCACACTTCATTCCATGTCAGAAGACCAGTGATGTGACTCACATCGCGAACTTGTTTTTCAAGGAGGTCATTCGACTTCATGGGTTGCCGAAAAGTATAGTTTCGGACAGAGACACAAAATTCATAGGGCATTTTTAGAGGACCTTATGGAAGAAGATGGGGACTAATTTGATGTTTAGTTCAGCTTATCATCCTCAGATGGATGGACAGACAGAAGTGGTCAACAGGAGTCTAGGAGACTTGCTAAGAAGCTTGGTGACAGAACACCACAGCAGTTGGGACCATATATTACCACAGGCAGAATTTGCGTACAATGACTCAGTGAATCAGAGCACAGGCCAGAGTCCATTTCATATTGTATATGGCACACAGCCAAGGAGAGTTTCTGAATTGAGGGATTCAGAGCAGACTGCTACTAGCAGTGCGAGTGCAGAATAATTCGCAGAGGCGATGAGAGAACTTCACAGCAAGGTGAAGGAGCGGTTGCAGGAGTCAAATCAGGAATATAAGCGCAGAGCCGATCAGCATAGAAGACAACTTCGGTTTGAGGTTGGTGATCTAGTTCTAGCAAATTTGAGGAAAGAAAGGTTCCCAAGAGGAACAAACAATAAATTGAAGATGAAAAAAAAAGGGCCATGCAAGGTCTTGAGAAAATTTGGGGACAATGCTTATGAGATCGAGTTACCGGATGGGATAGGAATATCTTCGATATTCAACATCTCAAATTTGTACCCATATAGAGATGGAGAAGTAGGGACCAGAACTGAGCAGCCAGTGATCCAGTGGACGAAACAAATGCCAGTTGCAGAGAAGCCACAGATGGAATTCATACTGGACAAGATAGTGAGTAAGAGGACCAGGAGAAAACAATATTTTGAGTATCTGGTCAAGTGGAAGAACCATCCAGTTGAAGACGCCAGCTGGGAGACTGAAGCAGAAATATAGAAACATGGACAGGCCATGCAGGAGCTCATGGACAGGAGCCCATGAAACTTTTCAAGCAAGGGAGTATGATGCAGGAGCATCGCCAACACATCAAGCGAGCCAATGCGGAAGGCGAAAGGACAGTTGGACGAGCGCCAGCACAAATTTTGAAAACACCTTGATATTGTTGCACGAACATTTATGTGTAGATTTAATGAAGCGCACCTGTATATTGTAATGGACCTTGAGCGGATTGCTCTCGTCCTTAGTAGATAGATGGCATTTAAGATAGTTAATGCAAGTAGGTACAATTTTAATGCCAGATTTGATAGCTTTAGAGTGCAAGAGGGAAATGGGATATAGACACCCTCATTGTGCATTTGTAAGATTATTGAGAAGAAGAAGAAGAGCATGCAGAGAACTGTATGAAGAACACCCATGTACAGACATTTGAATTAATAGAAATCTTTGATTCAAATTCATGGTTTGTGTTGTTCTATGTGTATTGATGCTGAATGATAGGCTCATGAACATTTGCTTCCTTTTATACATTTTCTTTCATATGCTGTGTATGTGATTTCATGTTTGAATTGAAGTCTGAAAGGGTGAAGGAATGAGTTTCAATTGTTTCTCTATTTGATCCAGAGAATTCCTACAAGGAGTGCAGTCAAAGTGTCCACAAGGAGTGCATTGACAGAAGGTTTAGGTAGAGATAGCTTTTGTTCTCATTCATCCCAGGAGGTGTAGTTGGGCATAGGATCCATGCAAGGCATGCGCAGGCTAAGCAGAGTTTCAGGGTTGCAAACCTGAGAGAAGAGTATTGAAAGACTGTTGCCGCGGGTGTGCGCAGAGTCAAAGACTTCAACATTTAGATGGGGTTGAAGGTTTTCCGCAAGGAGTGCGTGCAAGAGGTTTCCGGGAAGACTTGAAGTTATGGAAAATATCAGGAAGGATAGGTCTTCGAATTCATCAAAGGATTGCACAGAGAAGTTGTGTTTGAAGTGTTCAAGTAGGCACTACAAGTCTGTGCGCAGGTGAGCAAGTCTTCATGGAGGAAGTACTTGACTCATTTCACAGAATTCATCAGGAAGGAAGGGACGGTCGAAATTCCCCAAGGAGAATTCGTGAATCACCGTGAGCTATTAGGTATTGGAAAGGTGCAGGGAAGATATGACAATGTATTCCCAAAAGGTTCCAAGCTCAGGAGGGGAGGAGCCATTGATCAGGACCACGAGGTTCGTTGGATTCACACGCATATCGTGGATCGGGGTTTCGTGAGTCGAATCTCCAAATCATTGCAACAAGAATCAGGATATCGCGATACACAATATCCCAACAGCCAAAGGTCAAGTGTGCGGGGGCCACAGTAGATTCGGTGAGTGGAGGACAGGTGGCACGCATATCAGAGTTTGGGGAAAGTAAAGTCCCGAACCCATTGACATCAGGATTTGCGATCCCGTGAACCCCGAAATCTTGATAGAAGTGACAAGAGGTGGAAAGGTCAACTTGCACATGTGCGTTAGAGTTTCGGTGTATCAGGCATCGGAAGTCGGTAAGACAAGTTGCTTGGTATCGCGAGCACTGAAATCGCGACAAGAAAAAAAATTTCGATAGAGGAAAGAGAAAAGTTAGCGTTGACTGGTCATCGGGTCTCGGGGATTCGAGAGCCCAGTGATCGACCTTTGACATCACAAAGTCCCAAAGTCTGATTCCCCGATAAGCGAAGAAAGGGGTTCGAGCGATAGTTCTGTGGGTGAAGATTTCCCGATAGGGAAATAGAAGAACCTTTGAGTTCTTCGGGCCGTGAGAAGAAGAAGGTTGTGTGAGCGGACTTGCCTGCGGGTGCGGCTGCGTCACCAAAGGTGTACTAATTGGTTTTTCATTCTGCATTCTAAAACTCTCCAACACCTTCTCTGTGTACTCACCCTGAGACAATGTCAGTTTGTGATTTATCCTGTCTCTTGTTATTCTCATACCAAGGATTTTCTTTGTAGCACCCAAATCCTTCATCGCAAATGAATTGGCTAATTTCTTCTGGAGCACATTTATATCCTACATATTAGACCCTGCAACAAGCATGCCATCTACATACAATAGCAAGATAATATAGCTTCCATTTTTTAGCCTATTAAAATAAACACAGTGATCAGAATGACATCTATTATAACCCTGTTCTGTCATAAACCTGTCAAACTTCAGATACCACTGCCTTGGAGCTTGCTTTAGGCCATATAAGCTCTTCTTCAACCTGCATACCAAATTCTCCTTCCC
>ML777983.1:198715-223673 GCA_009831015.1 Picea engelmannii
CAAATTTTAAAGTATTTGAACCAGAGATAGAGTTACTTACAACCATGACCAAGCCATTCCAACTTTCTGGCAATGAGCACAAGATTAGAAGAGCCCTAACCTCATCATCAAAGTCCACTTTTATAGAACTTAGTTGATTAGTATCCGTATTAAATTCATTTAAATGATCTGCAACAGACCCACCTCCCGACATCTTCATATTAAATAATCTCTTCATTAAAAATACCTTATTGGATGCCGAGGGTTTTTCATACAATTTGGCCAACGAGTCCATCAAACCCTTCATTGTCTTTTCTTTAGAGATATTGAAAGCCACCGACACTGCCAGGCTCAGTCGTATCGTTCCTAGATCCTTTCTGTCAAGATTCTCCCATTCTTCGTCCTTCATGGCTGCCGGCTTCTTTGCTACTCCGCTCAATGGTAGGAATAGATCCTTCTGATATAAATAATCTTCCATCTGCATCTTTCATAACTGGTAGTTTTGGCCGTTAAATTTCTCGACCCTAAACTTTCCATCTTCCGACATTGCTCCCACTCGAACCAGGAACCCTCTTTTCCTCTGAGTTACCTTACGCTCTGATACCAGTTGTTAGAAAAACAGGACCGTGGAGCAATAAAATAAAACAAATGCAGAAACAAAACATAGAAGATACACAATACAAGAGAGACACAAATTTACATGGTTCACCCAGTGTGGGCTACGGCCACGAGAGAAATTGCCAGGTCCTTTCTTTATTATTATCCAACAAAATGAAGGGATACAACCTACAGTAAAACCCGTTGTAACTTCCTCTTCTTTCTCTCACAGTCTCCTCTCTTAGAATACAATACTCACCAACATACATAGCCGCAATACATTTCCCTCATAAAAGAGGGTTGCCTTCTAGGGCAAAAAAACCCTAACATAATCTCTATCGTTAGATCTGTGACCTTATAATGAACGGTCCAGATTTACAATGAAATTACAATATACTTTTACAAGGCAATTTTTGCTTTGGGGGCTTTGCTCTCGAACCCCCGCTGGGGTCCCACTTGCCACCAGACCCCCCAGCCGAGGGAATAGCCCCCCCGAACCCTGCAGATGGGGTGCCTCTTTTCTGCACTCCCCTGTGTGGAAGAGTGTACATACTTCTGGGGTGTAAATACTTCATGGGGTATAAACATGACTGAAAGTAAAAGACCTCTAAATAAGGAAAATAATTAGGCTCCACAACCAACACCTGATAAGTATGAGAGAACTAAAGGTGGCTTCTGTCCATATACTGCTTCAAAAGGAGTCATGCTTGTAGTTGTATGGTATGAAGTGTTGTACCACCATTTAGCTAAGGGTAACCATTGAGCCCACTGATTTTGCTTTTCCAAGGCAAAACACCTCAAATATGTTTCCAAACACTTGTTGACAACTTCTGTTTGGCCATCAGTCTGGGGATGATAAGTTGTATTGAGATGCAATTCGATGCCTTATATCTTGAACAGTTCTTGCCAAAACTTTCTTTTTAAAGTTGGGTCACGATCAGAAACAATAGAGTGTGACATGCCATGAAGCTCGAAGACCTGATCTATGAAAATTTGAGCCACCGTGGATGTTGTAAACGGGTGTTAAAGGGCACAATAATGAGCATACTTGGAAAGGATATCAACAACCACCATGATGACTGATTTATTTCTCGATTTGGGTAAGCCAGTAATAAAATCCACAGAGATATCCTTCCAAATAACAGGTGGAATCAGGAGCGGTTGTAGTGTGCCCAGAGATTTGACTGTTTTTCCCTTGTTGCATTGACAGACATCACATTCAACGACAAAATTACGAATTTCATGTTTCATACCATCCCAGAAAAAGGAACGTTTGGCCCTGTCATAGGTTTTGGTGAACCCAGAGTGCCCTGTGGTGGGTGTAGCATGAAGCTCAGAAAGTACCATGGATTTAAGCTTTGATTGTTTACTTAAATACAAACGGCCTTTGTATCAAAGTTCATCATGGAGCCAAGAGTACCCTGGGAAAGCTAGAGCATTGGACTGTAATTGTTGGATCAGCTGCGAAGTTTTGGGATCTTATAGCCATTCCTTGCGAATGGCTTGGAGCCAATCTGGGACAATGAATGAAAGAGAAAAAATGGATCCTTCATCTTCATATTTGTGGGAAAGTGCATCCACAACCACATTGTCTTTTCCTTTCTTGTAAATGATCTCATAATCATATCCAAAGAGCTTAGTCACCCATTTTTGTTGCTCTAGTGAGGAAATCCGTTGTTCCATAAAATACTTGAGGATTTGATGGTTTGTCTTAATTTGGAAATGTTTCCCCAATAGATAAGGGCACCAGAGATCAATGGCATGCAAAATAGCCAACATTTCCTTTTCATAGATGGATATGCCCATATTTCTTTCAGATAGTTACTTGCTGGTAAAGGCCAAAGGTCAGCCCTCTTTCATAAGGACAACACCAATTCCTTTCCCTGAGGCATCACATTCCAACATAAAGGTCTTTGTGAAATCGGAAAGGGTGAGGACTAGAGTGGTGCACATGGCCATCTTCAAGGTGTGAAAATCTTGGGCAGTGGCTAGAGTCCAAGTGAAAGATTTCTTTTTGAGGAGAGCAGTGAGAGGTGCTACAATCTTCCCATAATTCTTAAGAAACTTGTGATAATACCCTGTTAAGCCCAGAAATCCACGCAAGCTCTTAAGAGTCTTTGGGTGAGGCCAATATTTCATAGCTTCAATCTTTTTAGGATCCACCCTGACACCATCCTTGCCAACCAGATGACCCAAGTATTCTACTTTTGAGGCGCCAAAAGCACATTTAGAATGTTTCAGGAAAATTTGGTGTTGAGAGAGTAGATGGAGAACTCGATCCACATGAGAAAGATGTTTTGTCCAGGTTTTTCTATAGATGAGGATATCATCAAAGAAAAATAAGACAAAATGGTGGAGAAAAGGATGGAAGACATGATTCATGAGGCTTTGGAAGGTGGAGGGGGCATTACACAAGCCAAAGGGCATGACAAAAACTCATATTGGCCCTCATGAGTTCTAAAGGAAGTCTTGGGAATGTCTGCCTCTTTCATACGTATCTAGTGGTAGCTCGAACGAGGAGCTAGTTTAGTGAAGAATTGGGCGCCACTCAATTCATCCAGGAGGTCATCAATGACAGGATCGGGGAATTTGTCTTTGATGGTAAGTTTGTTGAGGGCACGGAAGTCAGGACACATTCACCAAGAACCTTATTTATTTAGGACCATGACCATAGGAGAAGAGTAGGGGCTCATACTAGGGCGGATAATGCTTGCATTAAGGAGTTCCTGGACCATTTTCTCAATTTCATTTTTTGGGGAAAATGGGTGACGATACGGATGGATATTGGGAGGAAGGCTTCCGGGTACAAGGGGAATTGAATGATCATGAACATCATGGGAAGGAGGGAGTTATTGGAGAGTGGAAAAGACCAATTGATGTTTAGAAAGGATGGCTTGGAGGTCTTGCGGGACCGAGGGTGTCTATGTTTCTTGTATGGCATGGAGTTGGGCGATAACACCAGAATGACCTTTTTTGAGTAGCTTTTCCATGCGATGGGAACTAATGATCTCAGGTGAACTGGCGGTGATGCCTTGGAACTTATATTGGTGGCCCTCCTGGTCGAATTGCATGGTTAAGTATTTAAAATACATGAGAATGGGACCCAAAGTCCTTAGCCAGTCTACACCCAATACAATTTCACAACATCCCATGTATTTGCATCAAACATATGGGATGTCAGGTGGTAGTCACCAATTTGGAGATGCACATTTTCACAACTCCCTCCACATTTCATGGAACCACCATTGGCAATCATGATTTGGAAATTATTGACAGCATGGATGTAGTAATGAGTTTCTTGGGCAATGCAACAATGAATAAAATTATGGGTGTTGCCACTATCAACCAGAATAATGACCTTCCGATGCTTGATGTAACCTATTAGCTTGAGGGTTTGGGGAGCAGAGAATCCAGTGAGAGCATTGAGGGAAATGACCAGGTCTACTTCGGGAGGGTCTGAGGGAGGGGTTATGTCAGTGGATTCAGGTGACTCAGACACAAGGGGAGTTTCTACATCCTCTTCTGAAATATCCTCGGAGATGGCCATAAAAATCTTTTGTTCTTTACACTTGTGGCCCGGGAAATATTTGTCATCACAGTTATAACAAAGGCCTTTGAGTTGGCATTCATCCATTTCAGCCCTAGTCAATTTTTGGATCTTTAGTGGAGCAGAGGGAGTAGTGGGATTTACTAGTTTAGGGCAAGGGATAAAGGAGGGTTTTCGGTTTTGAGAAGATACAACCTGTTTTGCTTCTTTAGCTATTTTAGTAGCCTCCACCCAACTCTGAGGCTGAGCCATGAGGACATGAGCCTATATCTCATCCTTGAGGCTGTTGATAAAACACTCTCAGAAAAAAAGCATCAGACATGTGCTCAGTTCTAAAAGCCAAGCACTCAAAGGAAGCTATAAAGTCTTCCACTGTTCCTAATTGTTTCAACTTTTTGAAATGGCCCAAATGGTTGGTGTCAGTGTTAAAGCATTCATAAAGCTCTGCCACAAAGTGTTTCCAAGCAATATACCCGTGACGAGAGGTTTTTCTCCATTGCCATCATTCTTGATCTATATGGAGAACACCATATCGGAGTTTGGCCAAGTCATTTGTAATGCTGTATAAAGAGAAATAATGTTCCATTTGGGTTACCCAATCAGTGGGGTCCGAGCCATCAAATTTGATCACATCCACCCATGGAAGGCGTAGGTCACATTGAAAGTGATGGTTCTGAAAGTTATTGGAATGAGAGGATTGGTCACCTTCAGGATGTGGAGGTGAGGAAGATGAAGGGTTGTCTGTAAGGATATGCAGTTTGGTGCAGAGTGCCAAAAAGACTGATTCAAGATGGGTGGTGAGGTCTTGTTTGATTTCCTCCATTGAGGACTGCATGGTGGTATTGATGGTTGCAACATTGGCATTGAGTTGTTTCACTTCTTGTTGGGTTTCAAGGAGACCAAATTGCAAGGTGTTGAAGCGAGCTTCCAAGTCTTGGCTACGGGTATGGGCCATGAGGATGGGGGAACTAAAAAGGAGTGGGCGGGGTCAAAAAAATTTCCAAAAAATGATATGGATGAATGTGATAAGGGCAAAGAGATGAATCCAATAGAATAGGTCTCAAATAATGGTGAAAAAATTTCCAGACTTGTTTTTCTTATTTTTTTTTTTTTTACACCTGCGGAGTTATACTCTGGTCTGAAGAATACTGCAAAGACAAAATGCCCAAATGCTTAACCAGAAATAAATGTGTATTTACTTGGCAACCCAAACATAGTTGCGTGGAAATCGATCTTGTATGTTTTAATTTGTTTATGTTTTTGTCCCCAAGGGTTAGGTATTCAAGGGTTCTACAGACAAGGGTTTTCCCTGTGCTATAGCTCTCTGATATACATGCGGGGTCCAACAGTAGTACTCAACTCAATATCTCAGGGCACTAACTAATGAGGATAGACTGTACCCTTAGCCATACTACCAGACTACCCAGGTACTAGAGAGTATCTTCCCGAGTGTTTTTCTTGGTGACACTATAGCAGTCAGGCGACCGATCGATTTATCTAAAGAGGGCTTCAGGTAATCTAGGCCGATCCATACACAAATGTTGTCTGATGCGCTACCACTCAAAGGGGTACCAATAGGGGTTACAAGGGTGGCCAAAAAATGTGCGCTTAAGTACCACTTGTATTTCCTGCATGTATGAATCCCTCAACTGCAAGTTTATGCGCGTAACGACAGATCTTTGTGGCTTAAAGATGCCAGAATATGTCTCTACCCTGAAAAAAAATTTAACCCACATTTTCTGCCGAGGAAAGTCCTCTGATACCACTTGTAATATACCAGATATAAAATGTATGTAGAATAGAAATAAAATGCTAGAAATGGCAGAGTAACAACAATATAACCAGAACATTCACCTCAATAGCACTGAAATGATAAGAGAATAATAACAGAAATAGCACTTTGAACTGAAAGCAATGTTCACGGGCCTCTTCGAGGGGGCAGCCTCTAGTTGAGCAGAGCTCTATTACAATAATATCCAAGTTAGGGTTCTTATACCCTCGATTCCTATTTATACTAAAAATAAGCATCTAGAGGAAGATCATTCTAGAAGCGGAAGCTTCTATTAGGTATTCTTACATCCGCCTTATTCTATTTTATTGAAAGGCCTTATTAATATTAACCTTTATTACATCCAAATATATTGTTCTACCTATGTGCGGGTTAGGACTTTAACACATCATGTTAATCAATTTTCCATTGGGTTTCCCTACTTGGACACAAGACATTAGTTGATTGATGTTAAACCCATTATGTTAGAAATCATTTTGTAGCTTGATATTGCAATTTCCATCTTGTATGTGTAACATTGAATGCTAATATTGAGAGTTGAATAAATCCTATTGTGTATGCTTATTTGGTTAATATAAATCATTAATTTCATTAATTATTTTTATGTGTGTGTGTGTGTGTGTAACTTCACTGGCAATACTATTGATGTATCTAAAGAAAATTAAAAAATTGTGGATTTAAAGGATCTAGAAAACTACCTCTTAAATTATGTGTAATACATGCACCACTACTTAAGTACACTTTCACCTGATGATGATGTTATTCAAGGTGCATCACTTCCTTTATCCTATTAAGTTGCACATATGTTCAATGTCATATTCCTAAAATGGGCCTAAATGAAACCTAATTTAGGTGTCTTTTTGGATTATTTTTGTCACCTATCATAGGTTGAGTCCTTTCACATTGATTATTTAAGGTCTTGAAATCTTTAAAAGTTGATTAATTCAAAATATTAAATCCATCATACAAACATGCTTAGTCATTAGGGTGGTTGGGTAAACCTTCTTATGTATGAATATTATTGTTGATGGTATACTTAAGAGACCAAACCACATGAAGCTCCAACTTATCCCACATAATTAATTTGGACAAAGAACGATCCCAAATCATTCAAATTGGAAATCATTCTATAGTACTGTGTGAATGAATCTCCCATAACCAATTCTAGAGTGAGAGTTATCCTAAAACTAGGCCACTTGGTGGTGTTTAAGTAATATAATTGCATACATGTGTATTCCACACTAGAACACAACCCTATTGGTTTTGTTTCTATGTAGTGGATCAACATGTATAGGGAGTTACATTTGCTGTTACCACTTTTCAAATGTATTTTTTTTAACATTTTAACTAATGTCCTTCCAATGTGCTTCTCCTCTTCTATTTTATACAAATAGTGCATTTGATCACATACTCATTGTACAAGGACCCACCCTTCAACTCACCTACTTTCATTTACTCGTCCAAATTAGTGATGTTTGATTTATAACATCAAATTCCACCTCTGGAGCATTGATTCTCTTTTTGGACTTATCCCTATCCTCTTTACAAATAACTATTCCTCGTACCTCATTGAGTCCTTCTGAAAAATAATGTTTTGAAGGATTGTTATAGGATAAATCAGTATATGTGAACACTAATAGATCTCCCTGGATCCACCTAGATCTAGAACAAAATAGGACAGGACATGATTCTTTCTCTAAGTTGCAGTCATCGAATCTACTACCAAGAAGGAATGAGTTACATACCTTTATATCGCTTCCTTAGGTCTTTTTTGTTCCTACTTCGCTCTGGTGCTCTTGTGAGATCAGGTCCAAGACAACACAAACCAACCAAAGTGAAGATATCAAAGTATATTCAATGTGAACCTATGCACATGATCAAGGAGTTATGCAATAAAATAAGAGTGATTTTATGGGAAAGGGACATGTCGTTGTATTATATTAAATGAAAGTAGAATATACAACCAAATTTCCTTGATGTCACATGATTCCTTTTAGTGGTCCTTGGTTCCAACACACACACTTGCTCTACACTTGCATGAAGAAGATCCAGTATGGCTTGATAGACAAATAGAGTCTTCAAGCTTCAATTCAAACAGGGTTCCTCACACAATTCTTTCATCAATTCTCTATTCAACCTTCCTTAACCTTTTCCTTGAGAAACCCTTCAATATATAGGAGAAGGAGAGATGGTTAAAGGGATGAGGATGATCCCACTAAATCTAAGAAGTCAGTAGGATGCCAACCATGCGAATGCCAAATCATTTTCTAGAAGATCCCCTTCTAGAACCTTTGTAACTTATTCATACTTTTAATCTTTGAAGCAGGTTCGCACCCTACCTATAGAGGAAACTGTGAACATCTCACACTCCAAGTATAGGGTTGCCTATGAGAATCAGGGCTTCTCGCACCCTACTACACCTATGGTCTGCAAACTCATCTTAAAAATATGTTTTATGGAAGAAGACAACAGTAACGTTTCTCAGGCAAAAGGTCCTTATGAGAGCCTGAACACATCACTGCAGAGACATCACTAGAGTAACCAAAATAATGTGTAACATAATGCCCCCCAAAGTACGAGGTTGGAACTTGTGACAGCCGGAATACTTTGTAAAATACGTGTGTGTCAGAAACAAGGAGCGCACCTAATCAGAAACCTGCAAACAATCAAGCATCTACAAAATATAATAGGAATTCTGAGGTAGGCATTTCCATGCTCAGACTACAAATGCACGAAATCACAAAAGTAAGTCATGGCCACCAATTATACACCGTGGATCCATGTCATCAAAATACTACATAGCCACCAGGAATACACTATGGATCTATGTGATAGAAGACTCAGATGAAGACATAGCCACGTGACATACAAAGTGGATCTATGTGTCAACACAAATCATAAATACTCCTTCGCAACCCAGACCAAAAATATGAGGCCTAGGGTCTTCAATCCCATCGTCTGAAAATACGAATCTAGCCATGTGATTACATGTGTCGAAGTCGAACATGGTAGAAACCACTTGATTACCAGTCATTGATAAAAACCGTTAACAAGAGGGAAATCACCATTGATGTCAATGACTCCCAAGGTGAATTAATGAGTTGAAGTCAAACACTCAGCAGAATCTCTCAATCAAGGACCAATGATGTGAATCCACTGTCAAAAGTGAAGAGACCTGCCATTGAGGCATGTAGTCTCTAAGGTACTAAATAATTTCTAAGTCTTATTCCCGGATAATAAGTTGGATTCGATGGAAAAAGACTCATCACAGGAGGGCCTTGATGTATCTCCCATCAATGACATGAAATAAGTAATAGATTTTAGGGTAAGTCAAAGTATAAATATGATTTGAAATGGACACAGGGAAGGCCAACATGGTAATAATTGACAACTACAGATGGCGGACTCAATGGAGGACTTATCTTCAACATATGAATGACACGACAATGGTCTTGGCAGCATTGACTCCAACATGACCCAAGATACGACCTTGTAGCAAGTCAGACGAGAGATAAATGAATTTCCCAACCTGGATGCAAATGACGAACATGGGGTGTCATGTTCAAGAGTGAGGCTTACTGCCACTAATACAAATATCGAAACATATCATTTTCCCAAAATTTCCCCCACCATTTCTGGCGAGTACCTCTTTATTTTTACGCAATCTTGAGGAGCATAACATATGCTTGTTGATGTAAGCTCATCCTTCAGATGAGTCCCTTGGAGTATGTTTAATGAACCTTAAGAAGGAGTGGTTTGGTCCCGTAATGGCCTTTTGATGTTTGTTTAATGAGTCCAAAGATAGAAAACTCGGGCATTTTTCATGTTTTGAGAATTTAAAAAACACTTAAAGAGAACTCTCCTAGTTCCTTTTTCGTAAATTAGTTCGATGAGACCAAAAAAGTGATAAACTATTTCCCATCGAACGTTTTCTTCAAATACTTTTATGAGCATGAAAAGAACAAGATCCCTCGACAATATTTTCATTTTATGGAGCGTGAAAAGAGATTAAAGGATACTCCCTTGTTTTCGTCGTTATTGTGTTACCATAACGAGTACGAAAAGACGACAAAAGTATACTTGGTTGCATTCTCATGTATTTTTGAGCGCGAGAATGAACAAAGACTGAGCTCTAGGTTTTCCTTACAAAACCCTAAAAAGATACTCGTACATGTGATGAATATAAAAAAGAGAAAAAATGCTTGCATACCGTCGTTTGGACTTCTAGGTCAGCTATTTGCAAAAAACCATACTCACAAAACCATTAGGGTATAAAAATAATATAAAAATCAATAAAAAATAGTAAAAAGGTGAATAAATATGGGTAAAAAGGGTTTTTTACCATTTCATTGTTACTTTACCAAAAACTTGTCCAACACACCTCCTTTTTCTCAAATTTCATCAGTCGATCGCAAGAGCTACAAGTGATCATTCAGCAAGTGGTTTCGGCCAACGAGGTAATATCCTGATTTTTTAACTTTTCCATGGTTTACTTTTGATTTTTATTAGAAATTTTTAAAGTTTTTAGTCCACTTTAGGGCCGGTAGGTGCACTCAAGCATGCTCGCAGGTGGGCCATTCGGGACCTAGGAGAATCTAAGATTTTCTCAAGTGGGCTTCAGTGCACCTGCAAGAATCTCGCACTGTGCAAAAGCTTCACTTGCGAGGGCCGAAAAGTAGATTTTTGTGTGTTGTTTTTCTCAATAAAAATTTGTTCAAGAGGTTAAATGAGTTGCTGACTTCCTTCTCATGGCTCCATTGCAGGTATTTATCATCACAATGTTGGAATGGAGGGAAAGGGAACACGAGGAGGATGATGTCATTGCCGAAAATGATCTGCGTATAGTTGCTTCTCTCCAGGAATGTGGGGTCTTAAAAAATTTTAGGATCTCAGGCATGAGAGCCCAACTCAAGTTGTTAGAGTACCTAGTCCACATGTGGGATGTGGACCAACAGGTGTTTCATATATGGGTCCACACGCTTTCGATGGATATCGAGGATATCTACTTTCTGACGGGGTGGTCACGATGTGGATCCCATGCGACTTTGACCAGAGGTAGGGGTGGTGGACTTCCTATGAGCGAGTATGTTCACCGACATTGTGTTCCTGAGGCAAAGAGAAGCAAGGGTAAGGTTTCCATTTGGGGGGTCCAAGATTTGACCCTATGGACTATCTTCTTTACCATTGCATGCATGGCTAGGAGCACGACTCCACACATGGCTCTCCAGAGATATTTCCAATACGCAATAGAGTGCACAGAGCCTCAGGTTTTTAAGTGGTCGGATGTGATTCTCCGTAGCATGAAAAGGAAACTGACCAAGTGTAGAAGAGGTGACCTAAAGAAGTTTAGGTATGGGTCGATTTTGGTGTCTTTCTTCCTTGAGAGGGTCCCACTGTTGCGTCTATAGGTAGATTGGGGTTTATCGGATCCATAGGATCCGAGGATGATGAGGTGGTGTAACCTCATGGCCCGACATGTAGTAGGCCCTATCATCAAATATAATGATTCATTTTTTGATTGGTTGAGGCCCTAGATGTTGATGGTTGATGACTATGCCTATGTCAGCTTGGATTTCCAAGGAGATCCGGAGTTGGTCCTACCTTGTAAAATCCCTCTCTGGCACGCTGAGTGAACTTATTCTTTGAGGACACTTGCTCGCAAGTGATCCGGATTGTTATGCTATTAAAACTTTTTATTTTGATTTGAGACGTTATGGGATGATGACATGTTGTCTTACCACAATGACATAAACAGGTGCTATTGACTCAGTTTTACTGAGTGTGCAGGATTATGGACCTCGAGGATGCAGAGGCATTGATGGAACCCCTTGGACTCCGGATCAAGTTGGGGAGTTTACCATTGGGGTTTGATTGTTTTACTGTGATTTTAGTGCTTCTTATTAGATGAGGTGATGTGGATGTATTCTGACATGATTTGTTGATGATGCAAGCTGATGATAGCTTGCCAATCAAACTCACATGTGGAGTAAAGGGGTCATGCACAACTACCAGAGATGTTGAGGGAGAGGTGTGGACAACAGCCCTGCCACAGCTTACTAGCACTCCTGCCGTGGCTCGAACTGTAGGTTAACATTTACCTAGTTTGAGAGGACCCACGATGCCATGAGGGTAGACTGGGATAGTCGCTCATGATGATTCTAAGGAGCGCGCAATAAGGTGGGGGCCTTATTCCTTAGAGGCCCTTAGTCTCTCACAAGTTCACCTGGCAGAGTATTGACTCCCGGGGTTATTGATGTCTACCATGTCAGTCAAGAGGCGAGTGGAACCCTTGGAGCACGTGGTGCATCCTGAAGGGAACGTCATGCAAGAAAAATGGAAAGAGGTGAGTGGCACCCTTGGAGCACATAGTGCGTCCTGAAGGGAACGTCGCGCAAGGGAACAGATGAGGCGAGTGGCACCCTTGGAGCACCTAGTGCGTCCTGAAGGGAACATCATGTGGTTATTGATAATTGAATGAACCTAGATGGCCTTAGGATGAACAATGTGATAAGAATTTAAAAAAAAAAAAAACATTTTCCCTAATAAATTGTCGCCCTTCACGAAAATTAAGGTCTAGGTCTAAATCATGTTAGTGGTAAAAATTTATCTTTTTATAAAAAAAAAATGATATATCTATATATATAATTAAATTAAAAACAAAATAAATAAAGAGTATGATCTTCGTTTAATCTTGTAACAGGAGGGAGTAAGAAATTTAATTTTTCATAAAAAAAAAATCTGTTGGAATAAAAATTTAAAAGGGGAATTAATTGTTTTATTATTTTTGATAATTTAAAATATATTAATTAAATGAGAAAAGGGAAAAAGGGTTAATTTCCACACCTGCCTTTTTGAGTTGGGAAAGAGGGAAAATCTAAAATATTAGGAAACTAGGAAAAGAGGTAAACATAAAAAGGGAAAAAGGGAACATAAGGGAAAAAGAGGAAAGTCAAACTTAGTAAAGTATCTACCATTTAAGAGATTTCTAATTTAAACTGAACTAGCAATTTAATAGGGGGAAAGTCATTAAAACCTATAAGAGAATTTGGGGACAACTAGGAGTGATTCTAGGAGTAACTCTAGGTGGGTGAGGGAAATAAGATAATTAATTAATTAAAGAAATTAAATAATGGAGGAATGTAGGGGATGGGTGACACTTGTACGGAGAGGAATTTTAGGAATTTATTTAAAAAAAAAACTTTAATTAAATGAGATTTTAGGAAAGAAAAGGAGTTCGAAACTCTATATAATGAAGGAAGGAGAAGGATGAAGGATCATCTTCCTATTTGTGTAACATTACGTTGCAGAAATATCTACTTGACTGACTTGCTTGTGGGAGTTGGGATACCCAGCTCGGTGAGGAGTGGTAGCTCGACCTTGCGAGGTGATATGGGAGCTAGTCGAAATCTTTGGATAGTGAGTGTGTGGCCCCTTTGCGGCTCGGGGGGCTAAGGGGGAAGAAGAGTACCCCTAGCATTGGCTGGGAGGTACCAGTGAAGTCTCGATGGTCGGCGAGTGGGAGTTTCACGGAGCATGTGGGACGTCATTCAGAGCGGGCGAACAGGCAACGGTATGCTCTCTTCATTTTTGTATGGTAGAATGTATTAGGACTTATGATTGGATCTTCTTATTTAATGGAAAGGTAAAGTGATGTTTTTTTTAATTGGTGACTGAAACCTTCCTTAGCTTAGCTCGATGGTTGTTGACTCCCATGGCCTTCATTTTCCCGCATGTCTAGACCACCTTGTTGTGTTGATTGTGTCCTTCGTGGTTACTTAGCTTTCGTCCCTAGCTTGCTAGTCTTCGCCTGAGCATTTGGCTAGGAGCCTGATCTACAATCGTCGCCTTAGCGTTAAAAGACCTATGGATCTCAACACCCTACTTTTCTATGCAAGGATGGTGAGCAAAGGATGTCCATGTCATTCGTCTACCTATGTTGTTTGTTCTTGGCTGATTGATTGGTCCTTGCACCTTTTTGGCTTGAGAATTTCCACCATTATCATTCCTATTCCCTAAATTTTGACTCTAAGTCTCAATATACCCCTGGACAGTTTAGCCCGGCGTTTAAGGAACTCCATGGAAATAATACTCTCTATGTTCTATAAACATGATTGTGTCTGATCTCTGCGTTGTGTTTGGGCTTTGAATTTTATAACCCTCTACTTTTTTGGTTTATTTTCTCTGCACTTTGTCTCGACAGTTTTATTGAGGAACTTCCGTTCTTGGTTGGGTAATTTGACTTAGATTTACATGTGATTGGCTGCGGTGTAACTTATTGACTGTGTTTTCTCTGATATAGTGACTGCCATTATAATGTATAGGAACTGCGATGTTAAATTTTAGGGAGGCATTTTCCTGGTGTCTATACAATGAATGGCATGTTTTATCTTAGCACTCTCATTTATTAAACTAAACAATTATTATATTTCAAATTGCAAATTCTTTTAACTAGACAACATTGGTACTTTTAAACTTAGCGAAATATTAGTTAAATTATAGTAGTCGAATTACATTCGATTGATAATGATAGCATGCAACAATCTAGCGGCAACGATGGTGTCTGGCGGGAAATTTTTTTATGGAAGGCTATAATACTCAGCTTTGTTGATTGGAACCTGGGAATTGATAATAAAACTCAGCGCCTCTCTTCTGTTAAAACTCATCCATTGTGAACCATTTCCAACGATTCTCTACGGCGTTAGATACTGCGTTTCCCCTCTGCAAATTAACAGGTCTGAAGGTGAATATACTGCCTCTTGACTGCGAAGTCACCTGCCATTTCTACTGAGAAGTTGCCCGTCTTTTAGTGTGATTCTTCCCGATTTACATAGCATGTTTTCTTCTCTTTTATTGACTATGTTTTTGCATTGGAAAACCTCACAGCCTCGATGTTAAAACTCTGCACACTTTCTTGATGAAACCTGCGATTCGTCATTAATAAAACCAATGATTATAATGACAGCTTTTGGTAGCAGTTAATAATCATCAATTATCTCTTACATTATATAATTTAAATGTTTTTGCCTTGGATCGATGATAAATGCTTACTTCTTTTATGATGAGGATGGTATATATATGTGTGGTTATCCTGTGGCCAGAGTTTTACATTGGGCAGTTGGACTTGTCTATAGGCATGAAAATGTTAAAAACAAACAGTGGCTTGATTCGGGATTCGAATCCTAGGGAGACACATTACTGGAGTTAATCTGAACGCAATTGTTGGAAGTAAGTAATCGCTTCCAAGGGTTTAGATAAAGGAACAAGGGAAGCAATGCCTTTTTGATAACGAGGATGATATTTATATTCATGGATTTGCAGTGGACAAAGTTTTACAGGACAACTTAGACAGTTACTATATTTACTTTTGAACAACTTTGATTACTGGACAACGATTCCTTGTCTGTCGGTAACACGATCTTGAGTATTGACTATGAATTGATAGCTAAATCGATAGCCCTTGGATTGCGTGCACCCTGTGCATTTTATGTCTCACTATAGTTAGGCCTTACCTTAAGAAGACTGTAATATCTTCTTCACCAACAATTTACTAATCATCTTTTATCTCTGATATTTATTTTAGCTAATTACCGGTTCACATTACTTTCTTTTATCATACATTGCACCCTACAATTTCACTCATGGATGAAAAAGTTATCTTATAACAATTCTACCTTCTGATTTTTAACAACAACTTATAATAATTACTTAGAACCTTTGTGTTCAGTGTTAAATCTAGCAAATCGTCCACTGACAGCCAAGCATACAATAACCTACTCGGTAAGGACCTATAATTTAACTCCACTATATCCGTTCTTGTTAACCTTGGTAAAAATAACTGAACGACAATATTGTTGGCTAAATGAGTTAGTGACCAGCACAATGATTTTTATTAATGGCTAGCGCAACATTTATTTGGGTAGCATAACTTTTTGATTTTAACACTAAGGTACCACCGAGATTTTGAAATAACTAATGTATGGCAGAGGGTTAGTATTTAAATGAGCGAGATTTATTACATAGTCACCTTAACTAACCGCTTCCTTGAGTGGGTTGATCTTGAGGATAATCAAGGTAGATTTTTGTACAGGAAGGTAATAACTTTTATTACTAATAAGTGATGTACAAATGTACAAGTTGTCGTTGAAATTCCATTTTTAGGAGGTCGTGTTAGACAAGTTATAATGTTGAGATAATGGGTTGTTGGTTAGTTTATTTCACGACTCACCCTAGACAACATGCTTAACAATTATGGGCATGGTCATTGCCAAGTCAATTCATATCTTGCGCCATTTGTTGGGTGTTGTCATCTGCATCCGGTCGACCCATTGCCTGGGGGCATAGCGTGATTTTCTTGTCGGTATGCAGTTCCTAGCACATCAGATTGTCTAGAGTCCTCGATCCGAATAGCTTATGTTTGCGCCAAGGTTATTGATTCAACTATCACCTGGGAACGACATGATTCCTGATGAGGGGATCATGGTGCACCATGGGGAATAGAAGAAAATGAGAACTTGGCCGAAGTTGGGGCATTCTGCGTGAGTGTTGTTGAGCATTGCAAGCTTGCTTTTGGCGCATGAGTTGAATGCCTTTAGACGTTGGTTCATGCACCTTGAGGTTCTAGTCTTTGTTTGTTTAGGCCATTGTGTCAGGATGGGGATGTTGTCCCTTAGCTTGTAGTCGTGGTCGTGTTTGTGTTGGGCAGGTAGTCTTTCCTCCTTTTTGTTCGACACATGTTTCACCCAGTTTCCCTTGTGCCTGTGCGTGGTGTCATAGTTTTCTGTTGCCTGGACTACATGCTTACGATCATCTTTAGTGGTGAGGTTAAATTGTTGTCGTCGTCGCCTTCTTGCCCCAAAAACAAAAAAAAAAAAATTGCACTTTGGATTTGCTTGTAGTCATAACAAAGGGGTCGTTACATGCCTGAGGATGATCAGTGGGGTGACTTAGGTAAGAAATACACATTTCATTTTTTAATGTTTTTGTGAATTTTATCATATAAAATGCTTTTATATTTTCGATCCAAGGACTAATCAAAAATTTATTTTGAAAACACAGATGTGGGGCTGTATCGACCGCTAGGGACATCTCAAATTCAGAGGTGAGGAGAAGTGGCTCCAGTGGCAAGATGGGATGTTGAGGACTATGAGGCGATTGAACAGAACTTAGAGGGACTGACTACAGATGTCCTGGACATCACTATTGGAGAGATCCCAAGACGTTATCAGTGCCATATTATGGGCGTGTCTGAGTCTCTCAGTCGACTGCTTCGTAGGGTAGCACGAGCAGTTGTATGTGAGCGTCATCTGTGATGCTATTTTGTGCAAGCTATGGGCTTCATATTTTGAGATTTTGGTCTTTGGACAGAAACTTTTTCTAAAAACTTTTGATCGTTATATACATATATACGGCTTCTACCGGCTTATTTTGTGTTGTATAATACAAGTGATGTGTGATTGGTTTATAAATGTCCCAAATGTATGTCTAACACATAATTAGCTAAAGCATCAGTCAATGTATTTAGACATCTAGGAATGTGTTGATATTCAATATAATCAAAATAACGTTCCAAGAGGAAAATTCGTAAATATACCCGTAATAAAGTAGGACTTCGGATAACATATACATTACTTAACTGTAGCACTACTAGCTGTGAATCGAGTCGTATAACCAGGTGGTGGATACCAAGCAAAATAGCATCAATCAACAATTCGATGATGGCGCTATATTCTGCGATATTATCAGTCTCACGACCGAGGCAAACACCTCGTAGACTAATGAGTTTGTTTGTAGGTGTGTAAATTTCCCATGCAACAGAAGCTAAGTTCTGAGTACTACAACTAGTACCATCGGTGAAGCCAATGTGGGGCAGCGAAGATTATGACATCTGGAAACCAAGTTCAGCACAAGGTAAGCGGTCGAGGGCAGAAACCAAATAACGAAAAAGCACACTAAAGTAACACACAAAAGGTATGATACAATAAAATATAAGCACTCATGCACAGATGATCTAAGCATAGTACTTCTTTAAGTAAAGCCCATTTCTGGGTTCACTCAAAGGGGTACCATCATAGTCCACTAACTCGTAGGCTCCTTTTTCCAACACCTGTCTGACGATATAAGGGCCCCACCACATAGCCTCAAATTTTTCGGCTCCTAGCAAATCTCGATCTTGCTCATAAAGGAGAACTAGATCACCTTCAGAGAAAATGTGTGGCTTGACATTCTTGTTGTATTAGGCTTTGATGTGTTTCTTCTGGGTTTCTATAACTAGGGTGGCATCACGACGGGTTTCATCTAGTTGCATAAGATACAACAAACGTTCTTCTTCAGTAGAAGTGTTCGAGAGAAGTTCAACGGCTAGCTTTAGAGATGGTATCTCACATTCAATGGACAAGATGGCTTCAAGACCATAGATTAACTGGAAAGGTGTAAACCCATTCGAAGACTTGACAAATGCCCAGTAAGCCCACAATGTTGAAAACAACATCGTGTGCCAACTCATTTTGTGAATCTCTATCATTCGCCAAAGCATGGTAATGAGGACTTTGTTTATTCCTTCAACCTGGCCACTGGCATGTGGGTAATAGGGTGTTGAGTTTTCATGGCGAAGACCCAACTTTTCGGTGAGTTCTGACATCATGAAGTTTCTAAAGTGGTTATTTTGATCAGTAGCGATAGCTTGAGGAACACCAAACCGAGCAATGATGTGATTGAATATGAATAGCGCTGCAGGCTTTCCCGTATTATCGAATGTCGGCATCGCCTCGGCCCATTTCATAAAATAATCTATGGCTACAATAATGTATCCATGCCCCCCGGCTGAGTGAGGGTGACATGTCATGAATTCGATACCCCATTTCGCAAAAGGTCCAATGGATACTACAGGGTGTAGAGGAGTAGGGTGTGATCGTATCTTGTTGTTCTATGTTTGGCAACCATGGAATTTTTGGATGGCGATAATACAATATTTGAATAAAGAGGGCCAAAAATATCCAACTCATAGGATATTTTGGGCAGTAGCATACCCACACATGTGACCACCACATGCTCCCGAATGGTAGTCATTCAAGGCTTTCTTGGCTTCATCAAAGGTGAGACATCGTTGAAAGACAGAGTCAACCCCACGGTGATAAAGAGTGTCACCAAGGATAATATACTGACGGGCTTGGTAATGTATTCGATGACGGTCAGTGCTAGACAAATCGGGCTGGAAAGTCTGAGTTTGGAGATATATAATGATATCCCCATACCAAAGGTTGTCGGAACAGATCAGGAAGAGGGATTCATTGGGTAATGAATCCTTTGCTACATTTTCCGTCTCAGAACAGGGAAGGTCACAAATCAATTTGGCAAACACCAAGTATTTCTTGGACTTAGCGCGTTCGAACTCTAAGTCAAACTCCTGGAGTATTATGATCGATTTGGAGTATTTCCCCCCTAGCAATTGGCATGTGAGAATGTGTTGCATAGGGTTGCAGTTGGAAATCACAGTAGTCTTGTGTACAAGGATATAGTTCCAGAAACGTTGGACAGCTTGGAAGCCTGCCAAGGCCAGTTTTTCAACATGTAAATACTTGGTTTCGGTAGTCATGAGACTCTAACTCAAATAATAGATGACATGTTCGTCATGAGAATCATCCTCCTAGATGAGAACCATTGCAATGGTAGAGTCTGAGGCTGCGAGATAAAGGAAATAATCGCGACTATAATTGGGTGGGAAAAGTAGTGGGGTACGGGTTAAAGTCAATTTCAAAGCTTTGAAATCTTTGTTAGCAGTGGTGTCCCATACAAACTCAGAACCTTTTTTAAGAAGTTGAGTAAATCCAAGGGTTAACTCAACGTATTTTGGGATGAAACGTCATAGAAAGTTTTCCTTCCCTTGCAAACTCTATAGCTAGTGGAGTGAGGAGGGAGGAGGAAGATTAAGAATTGCCTCGACCTTCAAAGGATCGACCCTGATCCCTTGATGTGAAACAATAAATCCTAGAAGTCGGTCGAATCCTACACAAAAAACACATTTGTGTGGGTTTAAGCGTATACGGTAAAACCGACAGCAAAGGAAAATGGCTCGGAGGTGTGTTGGATGATCAACATGGTGCATGGAATGAGTCGTTAAGTCATAGAGGTATGGTTTCACATTGCGTTTTATATCATGAAAGGCATAAGACATAGCATGTTGAAAAGTTGCACCGACATTCTTTAAACCGAAGCGTAGTTTCTGGTAGGTGAAAGTGCCCTAAGGACAAATAAAACCGGTCTTGTGTTGATCTATAGGTACGATATTGATTTGATTATATCCAGAGAAATTGTCCATCAGGGAGAAGATTTCACTTCCGGCACAGTCATCGACGATCTGGTCAACGAAGGGGGTAGGAAAGTTGTCTTTAGGACAACCTTTATTAATGTCCCTATAATCAATGCACATGTGAATGGTACCTTGTTTCTTATTAACCAGAACAAGATTGGAAACCCACTTAGTTAGAGCCACAGGGTAAATAAATCCATCTTTAAGAAGTTTCTCAACTTCGAGCTTGATGGCGGCTTCTTTACGCGGGTGGACTGGACGAAGTCGTTTTTGGAAGGGTTTAGCGCTCGAGTATGTCTTAATCTCATGTACAACAATGTCGGGGTCAATACTTGGCATTTCTTCATAGCTCCATGCGAAGACGTCATGAAATTATTGAAAAAGAGACTTGTAGGTGACAAATTTGTCATGGGAACATGAAGCTCCGATATGCACATTTTCGACAACTCCAGGTTTAATGGATATGTCGAGGGGGATCGTGGGTGAGATATTACTTAAGTTCCCTTCGTAAAACATATCGTGTGTAGACTCGGGAACGATAGAAATGACGACAATGATCAATGGAGTCGAGATCCGTTGGTAACTCTCAACGATGTGTTGTTCCAGGAAGAGAATGGAATGATGATGTCCATCATCCCAAGGGGTGTCTTCCATGGACATAACACACATAATCATCTCGTCTATAGGGAAAATGACATGGAATGGATCCGGAGATGAATCACCAAGAGAGGGGGTAGAAGGGGTTGTCGATTGAATGGCTTGATAATTTTATTCGACCGGACTCAAAGGCATTTGGTCTCCATAGAGAAGATGATCACTGGGGTTAGGTACTATCCACGAGTCATAGAATGCAGTGGTTTCTCGAACAGAGGTGGAAATCATGTTGATCGAGGTGACAAACGGATGTGGAACATCGGGTGGTGGAATGGAGAAAGTACCCATCAAAGAGAAATCTTTAAGAAGACCCACACCGACATTCTCATATCCAGAGGGTGTTTTTGCAATGAATGGTACGTTGTTGGTGCATGCATCAGAGTTAAAGAAGGCCAATTGGTCCACCATAACTACTTTTCCTTCATGTGGGAAATGTACGACACGAAAAAGAGTGGACACAACTGCACGCATGGAATTGATCCAACTACGGCCAAGTAAAAGATTGTAATCGAGAGGAGCGTCAAAGACCTCGACTTCTACGTTGACCATTTTTCCTTCTAACATAATAGGCAAAGAAGGGAGGACACCATAAGGTTTAAATCTAGAGCCATTAAAGGCTTTGAGCGTGTTGTGTGATTCGGTTAATGGAGGAGAGACGATGGCTCTCCAATAGGCAATAGACATGACACACGTCTAGGCACCCTCATCAATAACCGTTCTACAAATGTACTTGTCGGAGACAATAACTTGTATTTGAAATGCGAGTTGAGGGGGTAACCTTGCAATGTGATCTTCCAAGTCAAAAATTATTAAATTGGTATCTGTAGGGTCGATTCCACCAATAGCTTTCAACATTGCCTTCCATTGTGTAGGACAACTCTAAAGGACTTCGAGGGTTGACATCGCAGATGGTGCTTGGGCCAGATTTTCTACGATATTGTAGTTTTGGGTAGCATGCACATGAGGATTGAAAGAAGACTTTTGGACAACACTCTTTAGGGGAGGGCGAAGAACTGTATCTAGGATCGGTCATTTGAGATGAAGAGGACCATTGGTAGGTGGAGCCATGGGATATGGTTGGACCAACGAAGGAGGTATTTCATCAACCTTCTCTTTGGAGGAAGAGTAATCTTTGGCTCGAGTGGTAAGTGTGATGTCATTCTTCTTTGAATCATTAGTGCACATTAATACATAGGATGTAGTGGAGGGGGAAGGTTGGTCATGAATGACCAATTGTGCCTGTTGTTGAGAAGGAAAGGGTTGTGACAACATGGCTGGGGTAGGAGGTTTCAGGGTCCATTGAAGGAACTTAATAACCTCACCTCATCTTGGAAAATCTTTAGTGTAGTGATCATCACCACAGATAAGACAAGGGTATCGGGGTTTGCGCTTAACCTTATCATCAACAAGTTGTGTTTTGGTCTTCTCAGATTGCAGATTATTTTTATCCTCCTTATTCTTACCCTTCCCTTTTTTGGATTTATTCTTTCCGGCAGGGGTAGATTGAATAGAGTTCACCTCAGAAGTCTTACCGGCGAGAGGGGTAGGAGACAGAGCATTTTGAACATTAGAAGCAATGAATTTGGGGTTGGTGCTAGAGGCTTGTGCGGAGTGGGGTTGGGCATGGAAAGTGTCAATCACATCGTCCACCACATGAGAAGTAGCAGGGGTAGTTGAATTAGCAGTAGTAGAAGGACGAGGTACGTCAGGGAGTAAATTGTAAAGAGTACTCGTTTGTGAGTAAACGAGGTCAAGGTATTGAGCACGACTGATCATCTGTTCTTTTGTGACAACTCCACCCATGGCGATGTCATGAGAGATGTCATTCATGAATGATTTCGTGAATCACTTTGCCAGTAACTGATCGGGAAGTTCGAGTTTGATGAGATGTCGTCTCCGTCACCACTCATGAATGTGATCAGAGATATGAGTGGCTTTGGTTTGTTTGAAAGAACTCAAAATTCTGGTTCTCGTTTCATAACGGATCAGTAACTGGTAGTGGGTGAGGAAATCCATGGCGAGGGTGTTAAATTCGGTGAAGAAGCCTCATGGTAATTATATATACCACTTCATGGCAGAACCCATGAGAGTTTGCTAAAAAAGACATAAACGAATAGAGTCATCCATCAAGGAGTTGGATGAACACCAAAAGTGGAAAGTCATTACATGATTGTTTGGGTCCTCTCCTAGTTTGCCATCAAATTTAGGAATGTCGGATGGTAGTTTGGCCAGTATCATGGGCCATTGAGGAGAGTGACAGATAGGATCATTTAAAATTCTTGATAGATCAAGGAGTTCCAGGGTGGATAAGAAGGGTAACTGTCTATTCATGTGGGGGTACTGGAGACTTTGGGGAGGGAGTCCCATAGGTAGACCAGTAGGACCGTAAGCAATTGGCATATAATCCAAAGATCTGGGCAGATTCGGTTGTTGGTGTGGAGGCAGATAATTTATAGGGTTGTATTGGTGAGGGATGTTCCCTTGAATAGGGGCGTGGGGTTGAGCATTCAATCCCCAAATAGGATTGTATTGACCTGGATATGGTTGCCCTGTACTAGGGGGTATGAAGGAGCTATCTTGAGGTTGTTGCCCCCTAGTCGAGTGAGGATTGTTTTGGATAAGATGGTTCCAATACTGGGCCAAGGATGGAGGTATGTTATGTCCATAGGGTGGGGTAGGTAGTGGTTTCCCTCCAATTGGGTGTTGCGTCCCAATTGGGATTTGTTCTGGAAAAGGGAATTGGGTTTGGCCTCCTTGATGAAATTGTCCACCAACAAGAATATGGTAATTAGGTGTGAGAGACGAGATGGTGCCACTAGGGTCGGTGCCTCTGATAGGGGATGGAAGAGGCCCTCTGGAAGGGGGTCGAGGAAGTGTCAGAATAAAAACAAGAACGAGATGGTGCTCAGAAGGAGTGGAGATGCCAGGAGTCCCAGATGGGTTTTGTGTAGGAGCGGGAATAGAAGCATTCAATGCATGATATTCGGGGGGAAGTGTTGGGATGAATCTAGGTGAAAGCGGTGTGCCAATGGGAGCTTGGCTAGTCATCGTAATCCTGGTGTTATGACTCATAGTATTTGGGACCATTGTGTAACAGACCGTTTGTAGGGGAATAGTCAAGACGTGGTTGACTAGTGGAGCGCCTGAACCAGGAAAATAATAGGCAATAGTAAAAGGTATTGTGTCTAGATCGGATGTTTTGGGTGGGTCAGGTGTGATAGTGATATCAATGCTTGCTCCTGAGCCAAAGAGATCCCATCTAAATATGTCAGTAGTCCAAAAAGGATCTTGACCCTCAGGTCCAGTGAAAGGTTTGGTCGGTAATCCAGAAGACTCAAAAACAATTTCTTCGGAAGAATTCACTCAAACAATACATCTCAAAGAGTTGGGAGGAAGTCAGAATTCCTCTCGAGAATTGGTAATTCAGAATCGTTCTAAAGAGATAGTTCTTTCCACTTGTGGAGTGGAAGCGTCTTGGACTTCACTCTGTTGAGGAGAGCCCTCCGGTGGGTTGGTAGGCAAGGGTTGAGAACCTTCCAGATCTTTTGGGGGTAGTCCTTGGATTCTATGTGAGTGGCATGGAGGGTCAATTGTGATCGAGATAAAAACTTACGAAAGAAATTGTATGGCCAACTTATGTAAACAAACAGCATGCGCTAGTAAAATCTAGGAATCAAAAACCAAGTAAACAAGACCATCTAATTCTGAAGTCACTAGTTGGTGATGAAATCCAACGTTGCGACATCGAGACAAGAAGGGGTTGGGCGAGGGTGGAAAAGTTACGTTGATGACCTACTTAACGGAATTACACCCTGGTGCTAGATCCCACACATAATCATGGGTATACCCTCCAAGGAGTCCGATTGAGTCTGGCCAACATCGATTCCAGGTACCATGGAGACTTACCCCTCCACAGTCACTTTGTGTAAGACCCTAAGAAGATAGGCTACTAAGGTTACCACAAACAACAAAGATGCCTAGGGAAACAGTCGACAGTCCGATCCACATGCAAGGGCAGGGTATCTAGCCCAAAATCAACTTGAGAGGATTCCACTCATCATTGTGGGTATACCTTCAAGCGACCCCC
>ML777983.1:237839-259635 GCA_009831015.1 Picea engelmannii
AGGACTCTAGATTGGATATTTATTTAATGGCGTCAATTCCCGAAATGACCAATGAAGGAACCCCTGCTCCAGGGGAACCTTTTGTTTTTCCTTCTTATGGAAACATTGGTCCTCCTCACATCGCTACTTTGAGCCTTCCAGGTTTCACAATTGGATTGTCGGTGTGGTTGTTTTCCACTCAGGTAATCCTGAATGCAGTAAGTGCTTCGGTCATAAGAACTTCCCCCCAAGAACATCAACCTCATGTTGATCCTTCACTTTCTTCACCAGTAAGGTCTTCTTCACCTTCTTCACTTGCAAGGTCGCCTTCCGTTTCATCTTCTTCGTTGAGTGAAAGTTCTGAAGCTAGTAACTCGGTGAATAAGAAGAAGAAAAGGAAGAATAAGAAGAAGAAAATTAAGAAAGGATCCAAACCTCCAACCAATGTCAAACATGTTGGAAAACAACCAGTTACTGTTAATCGTGCTAGGAGTGTTGATGATGTCAAGATCACCCAAACAACCCGTAAGCCCAAGTACCCTTGCAGGCTTTGTAAGGGTAGCCATCTTCTTAAGGATTGCCCTGGTCTATCCAAGGTTATAGAAGTATGGTCTACACACCCTGACCAACCCATGTCATCAGCCTTTGAACAAAATACTGATGACCTCTTGTCAACCAGCCATGATATGGTTGGGAAGAAGAAAAGTAGAGTCAAGTTCCCATGTATGTTATGCAAAGGGAGTCATCTCACTCACCTTTGTCCTAATATGGATGAAGCCTCAAAATTACTAGAAGACATGACTGTTTCACAGCCTCAACTTCCAGTTGCTTATCGCAAGCTTTCTCTCAACCCACCTGTAGTTGATGGAATGATCAATCTGGTTCCCCTGTCGGTCATTTTGGTTGATCAAGTGGTCAATCTGGTCACATCTTTGGATGAACTAGTAGATCAAGTGGTTGATCCAATTCCATCCTCGGTCAACGCCACTCTCCCGTTAGAGAGTGAAACCCAAGCGGTCGATCCGTTTCCACCTGTCGACCCCATTCTCCCCTTGGAGAATGAAACCCAAGTGGTCGATTTGATCTCTCCATCGGTCGATCCTACTCTCCCGCTAAAGAGTAAACCTGATACTGCCCATGTTTTTCTCGTTGATACAGAATCTCTTGTGCTGAGGGGTATTCCTCCTTTTCCCGTAAGACCCCCTCCAAGTAATGAGGGCATCCATTTTGATTGGGGTGTGCTAACTGGACCTCGTCTTCCCTCTCACTTTCCTTTCCAGATTACAGTGCAGGTTTGTTGTCGGGACGTTCCTCAGACACTAATAGATGAAGGTGCATCTGTTAGTATTTTGTCCTCTTTTGCTTGGCAAGCTTTGAGTTGTCCTCCACTTGCGCCGGTTACGCAGAATCTGTTAGCTTTTAACAGAAGAACTAGTCAACCTTTAGGGACCCTTCCTCAATTTCCTATAACTTTGGGCGGGAAAACTATCTTCATTGATGTCATGGTAGTCCAAGACCCCTTGGATTTTTCTTTACTCCTTAGGCAAGATTATGTCTATGCCATGAAAGCTATTGTGTCTACTCTTTTTCGTGTGATATCTTTCCCTCATGATGGACGAGTTGTGACTATTGATCAACTTTCATTCATTGACCCTAACTGGATTGCTTCCTTGAACGGTTCTTATATGCAGTCAGTATCACCCCTGCCACAGGTCAATTATGTGGCATTGTCGCCCATGGCTTCAACTTCTGATGACTTAGATCTAGTAGTTGACATGGTGATATCTTCGATAGGGTTGTTAGATCCTGATCTCTTTACTCCTGTCGCGACCCTCAACATGGTGTCCTTCTAGAGTGTGTTTCTTCCTTCTAGTGAAGACCTCTTGGAAGACATGACCAAATTTTGTCCCTTGACATGGTGTCATTCCCGAGCATTGTCTTCTTGGAATCCATGATCAAGAAGAGAACCGAGGATAGTTTTTGCATCTCTGAGGCAACCTCGTTAAAAAATGAAATAGAGGTCTTTGAGAATGGTTTTCTGATTTCAAGCTCCTTAAAAAATGAAACCACTTGTGAGGATAGTTTTTTCGTCTCTGTGGAAACCTCGTTAAAAAATGAAACAGAGGTTACGAGCATAGTTCTTGTTTCTGTGTCAAGCTCGTTAAAAAATGAAATAGTTTTCCCCCTCTCTGTTTGAGTCAAGTACTTCGTCTAGTATTTGAAGCTTCATTTCATTCTCCTTTGTAGTTAGATGAAACGAAGCTTGGGGGGCATTTGCCTTAGCCTTTGGACTTCATGCTGAAGTTAGGGCCACTAGCTTCTTAAGCTGAGGGCTAAGTACCAACCATGTGTTGGGAAGTTTCAAGCATAGTTTTCTATGGTTCAAGCTTGTGTAAAAATGAAACCACCTACCTCAAGCATAGTTCCCTCTGGTTCAAGCTTGCGTAAAAATGAAACCAGGTCCAAGCATAGTTTTGTTTAGTTTTTAAGCTTGTGTAAAAATTAAAATCTATCCCAAGCATAGTTTTGTTTTATTTTTAAGCTTGCGTAAAAATGAAAACAATCCCGAGCTTAGTCTTTGTTCTTTCTCATGCTCGTAAATACATGAGAATAAGTTATCGAGCGCCGTTTTTGTCCGTTATTGCGCTCGTAAATACATGAGAACATAATCGAGCATACTTTTATCACTTTTTTGGGCTCAACAAGGTTATACGAAAAAGGAACCCCCCTGGAGTCCTCTTTAAGCTCTTTTCAGACTCTCTAAACATGAGAAGATCACCAAGAGACCTTGCTATTTTCACGCTCGCTAAAGTATTTGAAGTACACAAACCAATCTCCCTAGATCCACCTGGATCTAGAACAAAGCATGACAGAATAATACTCTTTCCCTATATTTTGACTATTGAATGAACTAGGAGGCAAGAACAAAGTACATACCTTATGATTGCTTCCTTTGGTCTTTGTTGCTCCCACTTCGCTCCAATGCTCTCGTACAGTCAAGGCCAAAACAATACAAACTAATTGAAGTGAAGAAAGCGCAATCTATTCAATAGTGAATCTATGTATATGATCAAGGAGTTATACAATAAAGTAGAATTAGCTTTATGGGAAAGGGACATATTACTGTATCATATTGATGGAAAGTAAAGATTACAACCTGAGCCTTGATGTTGCAAACTTCCTTTCGATGGCCCTTGGCTCCGACACACACACTTGCTCACTTGTATGAAGAATATCAACCACCTTTGATACACTTGCTGGAGTTCTTAGCTTCTGTAGCATCAGTCCTTCACACAGTCTTTCACCAATTCTCCAATATCTTGCTTAACCTTGTTTGCTTCTAACCTTTTCCATGAGAATCCCCTCAATATATAGGAGACAATGAATTGTTTACTTGGATAAGAATGATCCCAAAATATCTGGGAATCCATTACTAGGATAACCATTCGAATGCCATCTCATACTTCTAGAAGATTCCCTTCTAGAAACTTCGAGAATTCATCTTTTTCCTTGCTTTAGAAAGTGTTCGCACCCTAGCAGTTATACACAGTGCAAACCCCTTGTACCCTAGCTTAAGGCAGCCTGCAAGAATCATGCATTCTCGCAGGAAAATGTATTAGCAGCCTGCAAACCTTCCTCAAAAATGATATTTCTGGAAAGAGAAGAAAGTAACTTTTCTCATGAAAAAGTTCTAATGAAGAGCCTGAGTACACCATTATCAATACATCATCATGATGACCAAAATATTGGGTAACAGAACACACTCTCTAAAGTATTTGAAGTACGCGTCTGGTGAGCGATAATTTATCTCTTTTTCGGTCTTATACAGACTATATTACGAGAAAGGAACTGAGAGAGTTCTCTTTTAAGTGTTTTTCTAAACTCTATAATCTTGAAAAACCTTCTAGTTTTCTATCTCTGGACTCGTTAAACAAACATTGACAAACCCGTGATGGGACCGAACCACTCCTTCTTAGGGTTCATTAAACATACTCCAAGGGACTCATCCAAAGGATGAGCTTATATCAAAAAGCATATGTTATCCTCCTCAAGCTTGCGTAAAAATAAAGAGGTACTCGCCATCAATGGTGGGGGAAAATTTGGGAAAGGGATATGTTTCATTTTCGTACTGATTGGCAGTAAGTGTCGCTCTTGAACATGACACCCCCTATTCATCATTTGTATCCAGTTTGGGAAATCCATTTGTCTCTCATTCGATTGCTTACAAGGTCATTCCCTGTGTCGTCTTTGAGTCAATGCTGCCAAGTCATTCGTCATGTCGTTCATATGTTCAAGAGAAGTCCATCTGAAACCTATATTGAGTCGGCCATCTGCAATTATCCATTCTCTCCGTGTCGGCCTTCCCTGTGTCTAGTCCAATTTGCAAAATGCTTTGTTTCACCTTCAAACTCTGTTACTCATTTCGTGTCATTGATGGGGGATACATCAAGGCCCTCCTGTGATGAGTTTTGTTCTGTCGACTTCATCTTATTATCCGGAATCAAGACTTAGAAATTATTTGGTACCTTGGGACTTGCATGCCTCAATGGCAGGTTTCATCGCTTTTGACAGTGGGTTTACATCATTGACCCCTGATAGAAAGATTCTGTCGGATGTTCGACATCAACTCATTTATTCACACTTGATGGATTGTACTATGGTACCTTGGGAGTCATTGACATCAATGGTGATTTCCCTCGCACTTGTTAACAATTTTATCATTGACCGGTAATCAAGTAGTTTCTACCATGTTCGACTTCAACACATGTAATCACATGGTTAGATTCGTACTTTGGGGCGACGAGATTGAAGACCCTGGGTATTATCTTTGTGATCCAAGTTGCGATGGAGTATGTATAATTTGCGACACATAGATCCACTGTGTATGTTTCGTGGCTATGTCATCTTGACTTGAAATTTCTCGCATAGATCCACAGTGTATTCCAGTGGCTATGCTATATTTTGACGGCATGGATCCATAGTGTATGATTGGTGTCCATGACCCATGTCTATAATGTCATCAGTCTATGATCTGAGTATGGGAATGCCTACCTCAGAATTGGTATATATGATATTCTGCAGATGCTTGGGTGTTCGCAGGTTTTCGATTAGATGTGCTCATGGTTCTCGACACACACATGCAGCTTACAAAGTATATCGGCTGTCACTGGTTCCAACCTCATACTTTGGGGGGCATTCTGTTCCCCAAGATTTTGGTCATCATGATGATGTATTGATAATAGTGTACTTAGGCTCTTCATTAGAACTTTTTCATGAGAAAAGTTACTTTCTTCTCTTTCCAGAAATATCATTTTTGAGGAAGGTTCGCAGGTTGCTAATACATTTGCCTACGAGAATGCATGATTCTCGCAGGCTGCCTTAAGCCAGGGTGTGAGGGGTTCACACTGTGTATAACTGCTAGGGTGAAAACACTTTCTAAAGCAAGGAAAAAGATGAATTCTCGAAGTTTCTAGAAGGGAATCTTCTAGAAAGATGAGATGGCATTCGAATGGTTATCCTAGTACTAGATTCCCAGATATTTTGGGATCATTCTTATCCAGGTAACCAATTCATTCTCTCCTATATATTGAGGGGATTCTCATGGAAAAGGTTAGATGCAAACAAGGTTAAGCAAGATATTGGAGAATTGGTGAAAGATTGTGTGAAGGACTGATGCTACAACAGCTAAGAACTCTAGCAAGTGTATCAAAGGTGGTTGATCTTCTTCATACAAGTGAGAAAGTGTGTGTGTCAGAGCCAAGGGCCATCGAAAGGAAGTTTGCAACTCCTTGATCATATGTATAGATTAGCTATTGAATATATTAATTTGCTTTCACTTCGATTGGTTTGTACTGTTGTGATCTGAATGGCACAAGAGCGTTGGAGTGAAGCTTGGAACAACAGAGACCCAAGGAAGCGTTCATAAGGTATGTTCATAATCCTTGTCTCTTAGTTCATTCAATAGTCTAGATCTAGGGAAAGAGTATTATTCTGTCCTGTTTTGTTCTAGATCTAGGTGGATCTAGGGAGATCGGTTTGTGTCCGCACTTACAGATTAATCCTGAAACACCTATGGATTTGGATCATACTATAGAACCTATTATTGATGGGATTGTTACCAACATTACCATTGAATCTATTATTTTAGAAGTTTCTACATAACCTATTTTTGATGAGGCTGATATAAAAGTTATGATTGAGCCTATTATTAAGAAATGTTATATAGAAGTGCATAAGATCCCTATCAGTTTGAATTCAAAAGAGGTGAATATAAATGAAGCTATAGAAGAAAATATCCCTAGTGACTTTGAAAAATATGCAAGATAGGAGGAAGGGGTGCCCGCATAAACCCTTGAACATGAATCCGCGAAATAACAATTGCCAATGAAACCCTAAAATAACAATTGAACATGTGCCACCTTAATGGGAACTGTAGATGGATTTTGACCATTCAAAATATCATTCCTCCTCCCTCCCTAAACCACTTACTTATGTTTTTCATTCAACCTACCTTTGTATCCCTAGAGCCTGGTTTCCACCTATGCACATTGACTCCACTTGGAAGCACCATGATGCCTCCACTTCACTTGCTAGCCCATACCACCAATATGGGGTCCACATCATATATACAAGTCCACATGATATGTGTTGGGTTTATTTCCTAGAAATCAAATACATACATACATATATCCAAATAGAACGTTTTCACCATGAGTCTTTCAAACATGGATACTAATATTCATCCTCCCTATGCATCAATTTACTCTTCAGACCGAATTTTGATCCATTAGCTACCAAATTCGATTCCATTTCACCCATTGAATCTTTGGATTTCATATATAATTGGGGATTTTTTCCAATTATGGGACTTTTACCAAATTTTACACATAACATAACTTTGGTAATGTTGTCAATTTACTTTGAAACACTTCCATACTGGCATATAAACTATGTTTCACACCATCTAGGAAAATTCAAACCCATGAATTTGTCAATTACAACCCCTCCACAATTTATCCACGAAAACATTTTATCAAACACATAATTTATAAAGTGTACTTTCTTTATATACAAGTTGGTTTATATCCCATACATCCCCAATGTTCTAACGTCTATCTCTAATACCACTCTATAGCATACCTAATACTCTTTGTACTATGTTGAGGATATGGGGTACTTCTTAAAATTACCACCAATTTCCTCACTATCCTACTATTAATTAATTAATTAATGCATGCATACATGACAATATAGGCTTATGAAAACACAATTAAAACATTCAATAGATAAATAATCCATAGTTACAAATGTAGACTTAACATGCAAACATAAATGAACAAACTAGAAACTAATTCACTTTTAGCATATTCATAAATAAATCATGAACACTCGTATGTCTGAGAATTAACCACCAATTGGTTGCAGAAGAAGGATGTTCCATCCAACCATATGTTTTTTGTTTTTCTTAATCTTTCTACAAAAGAGGCCACCCCTGGGTTGAGGCTATGAATCTATACGGACAAAATCACTTTTGGTTAGCTCTAACTCTGTTCACACAACCCAGCTTACTAAAAACATAGTGTGTAAACTTTTACAACTATCCTAATCCACCAACCCTCTTTCCTCCTCATCCTACACAAACCAAAGAATGAGATCATCTTCTCTACCACACAATCCTTTAAGTTGTCCCACTTCCCTCTAAGGCTCTAGCATAGACTGGACATGAAATATCATTGTTGGCGAATCTAGGGATTATCAATTGTAATTGAGTTTCCTCAATGAAAATAATTTCCATTACACATATTCCTAATTTTTGCATAGCTCATGACAACTTTTACAACTATCCCAATCCACCAGCCCTCTTCCCACATCATCCTACACGGCCCAAGGAATGAGATCCCCTTCTTTGCCACATAGTCCCTCAGGTTGTCCAACTTCCCTCTAGGTCTCCATAATATAGTAGCCAATGAATCTAACTGTTGGGAATGTTAGGGATTAATAGTTGTCATTAATTTCACTTAATCACAACAATTTCCCTTACATGCATTTACTAATTTCATAATAGTTTCATGACAACCATTTTCAATATTTTTATTACAGAGTGATATGAAAATTTAAGCTCATAGAACAAACCTCCAAGAAGAATGAATGTCAATTCTCATTTTCATTCCCAAAATTCATGGAATATATTTGCATGCTAATGACAAATTGTATGTCTCCTTGGGAAGCACACATTTACCTTCTATTAGAACTAATCACAAAGATTGAGGAATGATAATTAGGTAAGGTTAAGGTTATAGGCTCATCAATAAAATAATAGTATCTTTCTTTTCCCCCTTTGAGCCCCCTAATCCCCCTTTCTTTCCCCTCTTGTGGAGTCATAGCCCACCATTCTTTTTGTAATTCTCCATATGATGTATTTTTTTATATTATGATTGAATGTATTATTTCAAATATTATATTGTTTGGATTTTATCCATTTATAATGTACACATATACATTGTTATACATTGTTAGTTTTGGGATGAAAACTAAGATATTATAGAAAACATATTGGTAAGAAACTCATAAAACAATGACTACATGCCAAAATTATTTAACAATGTACAAGACTATGTACGAAACAACAACATATTTCTAAGATAGATGGTGACCAAAATCAAACATATTTTGGGAAATAATAAACTATATGTGCAAGATGAAATGAGAGTCAAGTTCCTTATAAAAATCTACATTTGAAATATACAACCATAAAAGAGTCACAAGTAAAGATATATTTCTGCACTTGTTGTCAACAAGATGGTAGAATATGAAAGAAATGGAAAATATGAGTGATATGGGTTTTGTGACATATAATGAAGAGTCTAGGGTAAACTGAGACAAATATGTTTAGACCCCAATCGAACTTTGTTAACAATCATATGGTGAGATGTTATTGTTAGGTAGATTTCATAGTGAGCACTTTGTTAACAATCATATGGTGAGATATTATTGTTAGGTAGATTTCATAGTGAGTAGTAAACACATATGCATAAATTTCCAAATAAAATGTATTCAAAATAAGTTAAGAAAATTGTGTTACAAAGCTAAGAAAAAATCATTCATTCACTAAGGGTATGGAAAACAACCTAAGGGGGTGTTCATATAGGGGACACACACTATGTGCATGCGTAAATTGAATACATTCTTTAGAAGTTGGCCAAGGTTTCAAGAAACATCATAATGAGGTCACTTGTTATATATATATATATATATATATATATATATATATATATATATTGTGTGTGTGTATGTAGGTCAATAATAGGGCTAAGTATGCACAATATTGTCAAGTGGATGAATGAGATGAGGGAAAACAAAGGCAAGATATACGATAAACCCCACGTTGAAATCAAGACTGAAACCCTATGGATTGTAGGGTATTCTTTAACTAAGGAAAACTAGAAACAATGAAAAAGAAATAATTTTTTTTAACAATGAACATAGAGCTTACTTAGAGATGGAACCAATATTTTGATTGCCAATATGTTCCCATACTTAGTACTAACACTCTTGAGCTCCAAACCATGTCGATCGCTTTGAACCCAAAGCCCATAGTTGCATTAACCAATATCTTATGTAATGCAAATGTGGTTACAACCACAAATTTCCACAACCACCATGACTAAGATACTAAGTGGAGAAGGGTTTAAGCCTCATAGATCTATGGCCAACTGAATGAACAATACAAAGATTGGAACCCAATGTTAGACAATTACACAGATTAAACCAAGTCAAATTGTGATCAAGTACTATGCATTGAATAGGTAGGACAAGGCACAATCCTCTTATGTGAGATGAGCATAGAACAACTAAACTCCAAATATATAATCCTAATGCAATACATCCTTGTAGGAGCAATGATTTTATTTTCATCTCGAAGAATGAACCCTTCAATAGGTTACAAACCAGAGCATGAACCATTCAATTCTCAATCCCTTAAATTTCACCCAATGACAAAATTTCACCCTCATAATTTCCCTAGTTCATTTAAATCAAATCTTTTTTATGATAAGAAAAAACAATTTTGAAAAGTCAAATATTTTTAGTTTGAATTTAGCCTAGAGGGTTAGCTCAAGTGATAATGAGCTAGATGTGAGACCTCTTATCTTATATTGGACTCTCTTAATCCCCTAGAGATTAAGCTCTATAATTAAAGAGTTTTCCATCCATGAATCACAGTGAAGTACTTAAAAAGTTTTCCTAAAACGGCCCATCCTCCATCTAATTAATAAAGCACTATCAAATAAAATTAATAAAGTAATCTCGAATTAAAATTTAACATATGAATTGAAACTAATTTAACATATGGATTGACACTGATAAATGCAAAATACATTTAACATATGGATTGAAACTGATAAATGCAAAATACATTTAACATATGGATTGAAACTAATTTGACATATGGATTGAAACTGATAATTGCAAAATAGTATATCAACCTGTATTTCTCAGGGTGGCTAGTGAATCCCATAACAATGCGGCACGTTCATCTATAGAGATAAGACATAAAGCTATTTTCTATGTGGCTACTGATTTCTTGTGGCTACTGATTTTCATATGGTGGAAATCTATAGAGATAAGACATAAAGATATTTTCTATTTCGGATGGAAATTCTATTAAAGAGACAATGTCCTACGTTGACACTCCATACAAACAATTCAACAATATTCGAAGAAATGTCGTAATTATATGGTCCCACTTTTTCATATAATGGAAATCTATAGAGATAAGACATAAATATAGTTTATTTTCTATCTATGAAAGCATATTAAAGAGACAAAGCATTAAAAGCCAAAAATTTCAATTCATATTATCCATCATCGTCATCCATCCATCCATCCATCTCGTCATCCATCCATCCATCCATCTTCCAGTTCCGCGTTGTTTTATTATTCGTTGATTTTCGTCCATTCAAACATAATCGTCGTCTCTTTAAATAAATAAATAATTGTAGTCTCTTCCGCCTCATCGTCGACCATTTCCAGCCTTCTTCTTTGCAGCCCTATTATTCAGTCCTTTCCACCCTTATTCTAGCCTATTATTCAGTCTTTTCCACCGCCAATTTTTTTGTTTTTTAAATTACGTTTATGTTAATTTTTTTTTTAAATATATATTTTTATAATTTTTCGAATCGGGTGATCCATCCATCTTCCACTTGCGCGTTGATTTTGTTATTCATTGATTTTTTTTCCGATTCTAACTTTTCCTGACAAATCTTGTCTCTGAGAAAATGAGTTCCTAACTGCCATGATGATTCTTACGCTCTCTAACTTTAACTTTTGCTGGCAAATCTTGTCTGGCATGAGAAAGTTTATGCATGCTCTCAGGTAAAGTACGTATGCATGCTCTCTTTAACTTTAACTTTAACTTTTCGACGGGCCCTTCTCGTTCTATGTATGCATGCTCTCAAGTAAAGTACGTATGCAGAAAGTTTATCTCCCTCATATTTGATTGCAAGTCTTTGTCATAATCCAATTAAATCCATTAATATGTTAAGTTCGTATCAAAGTAGATTGCAAGTCTTTGTCATAATCCAATTAAATCCAATTAATATGTTAAGTTCTTTTCAGATCCTAACTTTAACTTTTGCTAACAAATCTTGTCTCTGTGGCATGAGAAAATGAGTTCCTAACTGCCATTATGATTCTTACGCACTCCTCCATCTTTGACTTCATCTTCTTTTCGACGGGCCCTTCTCGTTCTATGTATGCATGCTCTCAAGTAAAGTACATATGCAAAAAGTTTATCTCCCTCATATTTGCTGGCAAGTTTTTGTCATAGTCTAATTAATATGTTATTATTAATATGTTAAGTTACTGTCAAAGTAGACCTCAACTATGTCAATTGGGTGTAGTTTAGATGGTTGCGAGGAATGATTGTTATCCTCTCCACCTTGGTTCAATTCCCTTAGTGACATGAATAAAGCTCATAATGAATATGCTGCAATGGCTTCGAGCCTTGGAAAGTTGTCTATCTTAATGGAAGGGTTCAATACTTGGTCAATTGCGTGTGGAGATGAAGCTAAGCCAAGGACCTCAATAGCCTCAATTCAAGATTGGGAGAGAAGAGAAAACAATGCAAAGGTTCTCTTAAGAATGTTTGTAAAAGATGACATTATTCTCCACATAAGGGAGTGCAAAATGTCCCATGAAACATGGGAGGTACATAAAGGTTAGTATGAGACAACCTATAAAAATTTAATATTGTTTTAAAAAAGTAAGTGGTATGTCATAAATATCACCAGTCTTGCAACAAGAAAGAAAGCACCTTCATTTGACAATTTGACAAGTATCATATTGCAAGAAACAAGAAAGAAAGCACCTTCATTTGACAAATTGACAAGTATCATATTGCAAGAGTAGCAATGAAGGAATAATTTTAATAACATGTTTTAGAGTTCAGATTTGGTGTTGATGGCCAAAGCCCAAAATCCATACAAAGGAAACCCACGGGAAAAGATTGTTGGAGGAAAGTCTAATGTAAAATTACATCAAGGAAGGGCATCACCAAGCATAGATACAAGTGTGAGGAAGAATGACTCATTTTACTATTGTGGTAAGCTAAGACATTATGCTAAGGATTGTAGGAAAAAGAAGTTTCAACAATCCAAATAGAGAAGACATGCAAACAATTTTGTTGATAGAAAGAAACACTAAGTGATGATTTCAACAATCTCAAGTTATTTATTTCAAATGTAGTTTTATCATTAGAAACAAAGGATTATAATGCATGGTTCATAAACTCATGTGCTTATATTCATATCAGATATCATAGAGATTGGTTTGAAACTTATCATGAGAAAACTATTGTTGCTAAAATCTATCTAGGTGATAATAGATGTAATGAAATAAAAGGTTATGGTAATGTATGAGTAACTTTTCCAAGTAGTCATGTGAAACAAATCAATAATGTAATGTATGTACTAGGGATTAAGAACATATTAATCTCAGTTTCAACAATTATGGATCAAGGCTTAAAAGTTGAATTTGTGAAGTCGAGTTGTCTTGTGAAGGACCTACAGGATCACTACAAAGTTATAGTGATGCAAGAGCATCGCCAACATCAAGCGAGCTAGCGCGGAGACACCGGACAGCTGGACAAGCACCAACACAAATTTTGAAATCACCTTGAAGTTGATGCACAATCTTAAATGAATCCATTAAGAAGGAGCGCACTTGTATAATGTAAACGGACCTTGAGCAGTTTTCTCTTGTCCTTAGTAGGTAGAAGGCATTTATGGTAGTTAATATAAAGTAGCTAGAATTCAATTCTAGATTAGACAGTTTTAGAGCGCAAGAGGGAAACGGGATATAGACACCCTCATTGTGTATTGTAACATTATGGAAGAGAAGCAGCATTGCTGAGAATGGGAAGAGCATAGAAGAAGAAGAGAGTTGTGTAAGAACACCCATGTACAGATATTTGGATTAATAGAAAGAGGTTGATTCAAATTCATGGTTTTGTGTTTGTTCTCTGTGTATTGATGTTGAATGATATGCTCATGAATGTTTTCTTCCTGTTATACATTTGCTTTACATGCTATGTATATGATTTCATGTGTGAATTTGAAGTCTGAAAGGAAGTAGGAATGAGTTTCAATTGTTTCTCTATCTGAGCAAGAGTTCCTACAAGGAGTGCAGTTGAAGTGTCCACAAGGAGTGCATTGACAAAGGGCTCAGGTAGTTTAGCTTTTGTTCTCATTCACCCACAAGTGCAGTTGGGCACAGGAGCTGTGTAAAGAGTGCGCAGGCCAAGTGAAGTCTCAGGATTGTGAACCTGAGCTAAGTATTGAAAGACTACTACTGCAAGAGTGCGCAGAGTCGAAAGAAATTTAGCACTTGAAAGTGTTTGAAAGTTTCCACAAGGAGTGAGTGCAAGAGTCTTCTTTAAGACTCGATGCTAAGAGTAAGCTCAGGAGGTATAGGACCTTTGAGTAATCATCGAAAAGAAGTGTCAGAATCTTGTTCCATGGAGTGGTTAGCAAGTGCTGCAAGTTTGCATGCGGGTGGATAAGTTGGTGGAGGAACACTTAGCTATTCACAGAAATTGCCAAGGAAGGACGGACGGTCGGAGTTCTCTGAGGAGAATTCATGAAATTCCGTGGGCCGTTAGATCTCGCGGAGGAGAAGGGTAGATATGGTGAGTATTCCCGAAAGGTTCAAAGCTCAGGAGGGGCAGGACCGTAGATCCAAGCCACAAGGGTCGTTGGATTTACATGTGGGTACGTATATCGAGGTTTCGTGGGTTGAAGTCCCATAAACATAGCAACAGGAATTGTGAATTCATGAAATGCGATATCTGAAAACTAAGAGAATAGTGTGGGGCCACAGGAGTCGACGAGTGGACAGGTGGCACACCATTTCAGAGTTTCGTGGGGTAGATCTCCGAACATATGCATTAGGATTCGCGATATTGCAAACTCTGAAATGTCGATGAAGTTAAGAAGTGTTGAAAGTCAAAGCTCGTGAAATATTGGAGTTTCGGCAAATCGGGATTCGGGAGTTGGGGAGATAATCTCCTCGACATCGCGAGTGCCGAAATTGCGATAAAGAAAATCCCGAAAGGAAAGGGTCAGCATTGACTGTTGTCGTGTTTCAGGGATTCAAGAGACCAACGCTCGACCATTGATCTCGCGAAGTTGCGAAGCCCGGTCTCCCAAATGTAAAGAGGGGATCCCGTGAGAGTTGTTGTGGGTGCAGATTTCCTGACAGGGAAATAGAAGAGCAGTTACAGTTCTTTGGGCCAGTAGTGTAGAAAGATCCTGCATCGACGTGGACCTTTCGACCTCCAGGTTGTGTTGGGAGCGTGAGTCGGCACCACTTGGTATCAGAGCACAGAAAGGTTCTTAGCTTTCTGTAGCAGAGAAGGAAAGAGAATTCATCATGCCGCCGAGGAGAAGAGATAGAGAATCACCCGATCCAGAGGATAGGGAAATGCCGAGAAGAAGGGGCAGGCAGATGCAAGATCTAGCCATGGAGAGAGAGATGCGTGATCTACGAGGTAGACTCGAAGACATGGAGACAACACAAAGGCGTACAGTCAGTGCGGGGGATCTTAGTGATTCTGAGAGTGAGATTGAGGCTGAACATGAAGAAGAAGTTGCAGCTGAAGATGCATCAAATGAGCATTTGATCAAAGCTATTGCAAGAATGGGTGCAAGAGCGAAAATGGACATTCCAGTTTATGAGGGAAACTTGGATGTAGAGGAGCTTCTAGACTGGATTAGAGCCCTGGACACATACTTTGACTATGAATATGTCGAGGAGGACAAGAAAGTCAAGCATGTTGTCACGAGATTGAAAGGACATGCAACATTGTGGTGGGATGAACTACAAGCTGACAGACACTGCAAGGGCAAGCAGAAGATCAAAAGCTAGGATAGAATGATCACGAAGATGAAGGAAAAATTCATCTCCAGGGATTACTAGATCACTCTGTTTAGGAGAATGCAGAACCTGAGACAGAAGTTGATGACAGTGAAAGAATACACTGAGGAATTCTACAAACTGAACATCAGGGCAGGTCATCGGGAGAGCAATGATGAAAAAGTTGCCAGATATATGAATGGCCTGAGATATGATATTCAGGATGAGATGAGCATGGTAACCATCCGAACGATGGAAGATGCTTATCAAATGGCTCTGAAAGCGGAAGAGAAGCTGAGCCGAAAACAGGGTCAGAGAGGTCGAGGCAGAAGTTAGCCCAGAGGTAAATCGGTTTCCCAGGACAAATACCAGAAGCCCAAGGAGGACTGGAAGAAAACTCAGGTTCGAACTGAGAGAGGTGGAACCTCACAGTGAGGGAAATATGCTGAACAGAGAGGACAGCATACTGAGCAGAGAGGAGACTATGCTGATAATAGTACTTTTCCTCGTACTAGAGGTAGAGGAAGAGGAAGAGGTGGAGTAATAACATGCTTCACATGTGAAAAGAATGGGCACAAGTCTTACGAGTGTCCAGATAAAAAGAAGGAGAGTGGAGAAGCTCACATCGCAGAAGAACAGAGGCGGAATGTTGAGGTAGAAGACGCTGAAGGAGGAAGATCTCTGATGATGCGAAAAGTCCTTTTGACACCAGAGAAGGAGGTGGAGAATTCAGTCCAAAGGACCAGACTTTTTTGGACTGCTTGCAAGACTAAGGACAGGGTATGCAAGTTCATCGTAGACAGTGGTAGCATAGATAATCTCGTTTCTACGGAGATGGTAGAAAAGATGGAGCTGGAGACGACTGATCATCCAAGCCCATACAGAGTTTCGTGGCTACAAAAAGGACATCAAGTAACTGTCACTAAACAATGTTTAGTTGAATTTAAGATAAGAGGATATAATGATAAGATACTCTATGATGTTATTCCCATGGATGTTTGTCATCTATTGTTGGGTAGACCATGGCAATATGATAGGAATGTGATTCATGATGGGAGAATGAACACATACACCCTGGAGAAGAATGGGAGGACACACATGTTGCTTCTAATCAAGGATAAGGAGGTGAAGCCAGAAGTAAGCAAAACTGTACTTCTCATGAGTGGGAAGAAACTTCTTACAGAGGTTAAGAAGGAGGATCCACAATTCTTTGTGGTCAGGAAATCGAAGATTGTTTTGATCAGCACTAGAGTGGATGATTTACCAGAAGAAATTCAGGAACTGCTGGAAGAGTTCGCTAACATAGTAGTGGACGAATTACCTCGTTCATTGCCACCGATCAGAAGTGTGAGTCATCATGTTGATCTCATAACAGGAGCCAGTTGGCCAAACAAAGCCAGGTACAGATTGACACCACAAGAAAATGAAGAAGTCAAGAGGCAAGTCCAAGAGTTGTTGGACAAAGGTTTGGTTAGAGAAAGCTTGAGTCCATGTGTTGTTTCAACAATACTTAGTCCAAAGAAAGACGGAGGCTGGAGGATGTGTACTGAATCGAGGGCGATTAACAAGATAACCATTAGGTATAGATTTCCATTGCCAAGGATGGATGATCTGATGGATTTCTTGAGTGGAGCAAAGTATTTTTCAAAGATTGATATGAAAAGCGGTTATCATCAAATCCGCATGAGAGAGGGTGACGAGTGGAAGACAACATTCAAAACCAATGAAGGTTTGTATGAATGGTTTGTTATGCCATTTGGCTTAAAAAATGCACCAAGTACCTTCATGAGGTTGATGAACGAAGTCCTGAGGGAGTTCATCGAGAAATTTGTCATTGTGTATTTAGATGACATACTGGTTTTCAGTAAAACAGTGGCAGAGCATCTGAAGCATTTGGCTATAGTGATGCAAAAGATACAGTAGGAGAAGTTGTTGATAAACATGAAGAAGTCCTCATTCATGAAGACAGAGCTCATTTACTTGGGATTTGTTATTTCTGTAGATGAGTTGAGGATGGATCCAGATAAGGTGGAAGTGATCAAGAATTGGCCATCACTGAAGAATATATTTGAGGTGAGAAGTTTTCACGGATTGGCTAGTTTATACCGAAAGTTCATCAGGAATTTTAGTGAAATTAGTGCAGCAATGATGGACACAGTGAAGAAAAGACATAAATCTTTTCACTGGACTGAAGAGGCTGAAAAGAGTTTTAATCTGTTGAAAAGGAAGATCACGGAACAACCAGTTTTGGTGTTGCCGGATTTTCGAAGGACATTTCAAGTGAAATGCGATGCAAGTGGATTTGCAATCAGGGCAGTCTTGAGTCAAGAAGATAGGTCGATAGCGTATTTCAGTGAGAAGCTAAACAAGGCAAAAGTGAAATACTCCACTTATGACAAGGAGTTTTATGCTATCATTCAGGCATTGGAAAAATGGAGGCATTACTTGATCCTGAAAGAGTTTGTCTTGTATAGTGACAATCATGCATTGCAGTTTGTGACTCAATAGGAAAATTTGAATCAGAGACATGTCAAATGGGTTGAGTATATGCATAATTTCACTTTTGTGATTAAACATATTTCTGGTACTGCTAACAAAGTTGTTGATGCTTTGAGCAGGAGGTGTTTGCTATTGCAGTAGTTCAAAGTCAAAACTTTGGGTTTTGATGATCTCAGGGACATGTACGCAGATGATCCAGATTTCAAGGAGGCATATGAAGCAGCTAAGAATACAATTCTCAGAGACAGAAGCCAATGGATAGAATACATGATCCAGGAAGGATTGTTGTTCAAGGGTAATCAACTGTGTATTCTGAAATGCTCCATGAGGGAGAACTTGCTAAAGGAGAAACACAGTGGAGGATTGGCAGGGCACTTTGGTCATGACAAGATGTTCGTAAAGTTGAATGAGTCATACTTTTGGCCGGGGATGCGAGCAGACATCAAGAGATTTGTAGACATATGTAGAATTTGCCAGCATTCGAAGGGAAGGAGACATAATGCAGGATTTTATCAACCATTGCCCATACCAGAGAGGTCGTGGGATGAAATCAGCATGGATTTCATATTGGGGTTGCCAAGAACACAAAGAGGTTTTGATTCAATCTTTGTGGTGGTGGATAGATTTTCGAAAATGGCACACTTCATTCCATGTCAGAAGACCAGTGACACAACTCACATTGCTAATCTATTTTTCAAAGAAGTCATTCGAATTCATGGTTTGCCAAAGAGTATAGTTTCATATCGAGATACAAAGTTCATAGGGCACTTTTGGAGGAACTTATGGAAGAATCTGGGAACAAACTTGTTGTTTAGTTCATCTTATCATCCTCAGATGGATGGATAGATAGAAGTGGTGAATAGGAGTCTAGGAGACTTGCTGAGAAGCTTGGTGATAGAACACCACAGCCAGTGGGACAACATATTACCACATGCAGAGTTTGCGCATAATGACTCAATAAACAGGAGCATAGGGTGGAGTCCATTTCAGATTGTATATGGCATGCAGCCAAGAGGAATTTTTGAGCTGAGGGATTCAGAACAGACTATGACTAGGAGCGCTAGTGTAGAATAATTCGCAGAAGCGATGAAAGAACTTCACAGTCAGGTGAAGGAGCATTTACAGAATTCAAGCCAGGAATATAAGCGCAGAGCAAATCAGCATAAGAGACAACTTCAGTTTGAGGTTTGTGACTTGATTCTAGCACATTTGAGAAAATAAAGGTTCCCGAGAGGAACATATAATAAGATGAAGATGAAAAAAATTGGACCATGTAGGGTCTTGAAGAAATTCGGGGCAAATGCTTACGAGATTGAATTACCCGATGGGATCGGAATCTCTTTGATATTCAATATATCAGATTTGTACCCATATAAGCCTGAGGAAACAGGGACAGGAGATGAACAACCAATGATCCAGTGGAAAAAGCAAATGCCAGGTGCAGATAAACCACAGATGGAGCACATACTGGATAAGAGGGTCAGTAAGAGGACCAGACGGAAAGAATATTTTGAATATTTGGTCAAGTGGAAGAACCATCCAGTTGAAGATGCCAGCTGGGAGAGCGAAGCGGAGATACAGAAGCATGGACAGACCATGTGCTAGCTCATGGATAGGAGACCATGAAATTTTTCAAGCTAGAGAGTATGATGCAGGAGCATCGCCAACATTAAGTGAGCCAGCGCGGAGACACCTGATAAATGGACAAGCACCGGCACAAATTTTGAAATCACCTTGAAGTTGATGTGCAATATTAAATAAAGCCATTAAGAAGAAGTGCACTTGTATAATGTAAACAGACCTTGAGCAATTTTCTCTCATCCTTAGTAGGTAGAAGGCATTTATGGTAGTTAATGTAAAGTAGCTAGAATTCAATTATAGATTAGACAGTTTGAGAGCACAAGAGGGAAACGGGATATAGACACCCTCATTTCATATTGTAACATTATAGAAGAGAAGCAGCATTGCTGAGAATGGGAAGAGCATAGAAGAAGAAGAGAGATGTGTAAGAACACCCATGTATAGATATTTGGATTAATAGAAAGATGTTGATTCAAATTCATGGTTTTTTGTTTGTTCTCTATGTATTGATGTTGAATGATATGCTCATGAATGTTTGCTTCCTGTTATACATTTGCTTTACATGCTGTGTATATGATTTCATGTGTGAATTGGAAGTTTGAAAGGAAGTAGGAATGAGTTTCAATTGTTTCTCTATCTAAGCAAGAGTTCCTGCAAGGAGTGCAGTTGAAGTGTCCGCAAGGAGTGCGTTGACAAAGGGCTCCGGGTAGTTTAGCTTTTGTTCTCATTCACCCACAAGTGCAGTTGGGCACAGGAGCCGTGCAAGGAGTGCGCAGGCCGAGTGAAGTCTCCAGGTTGCAAACCTGAGCTAAGTATTGAAAGACTGCTCTTGCAGGAGTGCGCAGATTCGAAAGAAATTCAGCACTTGAAAGTGTTTGAAAGTTGCCACAAGGAGTGCGTGTAAGAGTCTTCTTTAAGACTCGACACTAAGAGTAAGCTCAGGAGGTATAGGACCTTTGAGTAATTGTCGAAAAGAAGTGTCGGAAGCTTGTGCCATGGAGTGGTTAGCAAGCGCTGCAAGTTTTCATGCGGGTGGTTAAGTTGGTGGAGGAACACTTAGCTATTCACAGAAATCACTGAGGAAGGATGGACGGGCGGAGTTCTCTAAGGAGAATTCACGAAATTCCGTGGTCTGTTAGATATCGCGGAGGAGCAGGGGAGATACGGTGAGTATTCCCAAAAGGTTCAAAGCTCAGGAGGGGAAGGATGTTGATACTGAGAGGGGGGGTGAATCAGTATCAAGTACAATTTAAAAACCTTTTTCAACTTATACTTAAACCATTCAATTATATCCAGTGAGCAATGAACAATAGTATAAGAGTTACACCAATACATCACAATACACCATGCAGAATATATGAGAAATAATCAATAGTTTTTGTTCAAGGGAAGTAATGACTTCCAAAGGTAGCTACAGCTTCCGAATGTAAAAGGAGGGATAAACCTCCAAGAGGAAGATACAATCCTCCAATATCAAGAGATATTTGAACTCTCTATCCTTGCCCCTTCCTTCCACCCAAGAATATATGAGAGATAATAAAACTTTACATTAAATCATCACCATCAACCAATCATCACATAGAACCTGATAATGCTTTCTGAGACTTCTTCAATTTCTGGAGTACTCTGATCCTATAGATAATTTTACTCAATGTATTCTTTGAAACTCCTCTAATTTTCACTCCTTGAATCCTCCCCAAAAAGAGGTTATAGAAAGAATGGTAGACTTTATTCAATTCTGGTCTGTTCAAAAGACCTAACTTGTACAGCATGCCCCGCGCTCAATATTTAACATCTGATTCTAAAACTCACACACAAGAGACTAAATTCCGTACTCTTTCCAATGGAAGTGGTCCCACTGCATTTGGAGTCTGTATGAAAATGTTATGACTATTTTACCCAGAACACCTGTTTATTGACTAGTTTCAGGACTTGTCACAAACCCTATATTCCACATAGTGTATCTCCATAATTATAGCGAATAAAGAGCTGAAATTTTTACTAGAGGTACCTTAATATGTATTCTCAATACCATAGTGATTTCACCATCTGAATCATTCTAGAAAAAAAGTTATGGCAAACGGGTAAGATGACCTGAAAATAACATACCTTAGAACACATCACCAAAAGACTTCATCCTCCCTTGAAATCCGGCCTTCTTTTACTTCTTATTCCCTTTGAAGTTTGACTTGTATCAAATGAATGTATAATGATATTTATTTATACCATTTATGTCACTTCCTTTTAACATTAGGGCTGACCTGACACTTTCTTATTTTGTAATTATTTTCTTTAATTATTTTCAAGGCCTACATGTACTTCCTTT
>ML777983.1:259685-285831 GCA_009831015.1 Picea engelmannii
TGTGACATGCCACATACCACCAGAAACAAATTGATGTATACTATCCATTCATGGGTGTTGTATATGCATGTGCATTTTCCTTCATGTCCAAATACCTTTATCAATATTGCGGTCCAAAACCCATGACTAGGGTTGACATCAATGACAACAATCAATCTTCCAACAAAGGACCGTAGATCCGAGCCACAAGGGCCATTGGATTTACACATGGGTACGTATATCAGGGTTTCATGGGTTGAAGTCCCGTAAACATAGCAACAAGAATTGTGAAATCACGAAACGCGATATCCCGAAACTAAGAGAATAGTGTGGGGCCACAAGAGTCGGCGAGTGGACAGGTGGCACACCATTTCGGAGTTTCGTGGGGTAGAGCTCCGAACATATGCATTAGGATTTGCGATATTGCGAACTCTGAAATGCCGATGAAGTGAAGAAGTGTTGAAAGTCAAAGCTCGCAAAATATCGTAGTTTCGGCAAATCAAGATTCAGGAGTCGGGGAGACAAGTTGTTCGACATAGCGAGTGTCAATATCACGATAGAGAAAATCCCGAAAGGAAAGGGTCAGCGTTGACTGTTGTCGGATTTCGAGGATTCAAGAGACCGATGCTCGACCACTGATCTTGCGAAGTTGGGAAGTACGATCTCCCGAGTGTAAAGAGGGGATCCTGTGAGAGTTGTTGTGGGTGCAGATTTCCCGACAGGGAAATAGAAGAGCGGTTAGAGTTCTTCGGGCCAGTAGTGTAGATATATCCTGCGTCGACATGGACCTTCTGACTTGCGGGTTGTGTTGGGAGCATGCGTCGGCATCATATAGTATAAGGAATCAGAGCGGAATTCCTTTACAAACTTAATGTTATTTTTAAGGATCAAGAACTATGGCACTTAAGGTATGGTCGTCTAAATTTTAAAGACCAAGTTTTACTTCAAAAGAAAGAGATGGTAGAGGGTCTTCCAATTTTTAAGAATGAATATACTAAATGTGATGGTTGTGCACTGGGAAAACAACATAGGAATGTGATTCCTATAAGTACAGATAAAAGGAAAAGGGTGATTCTTGAATTAATTCATATCAATATGTGTGGGTCAATGCAAACTATATCACTTGGGGGAGCTTCTTAGTTTCTTATTGTCATTGATGATAGAACAAGATTTACATGGGTTTATTTCATAAGAAAGAAAAGTGAAGTGTTTGAATACTTCAAAGAGTTTTAAAACATGGTTGAAAAAAGATAGGAAAACACATCAATATCCTTAGATCATGTCAAGGAGGAGAATACACATCAATAGATTTCATCAAATATTGCAGCAACAATGGGATTTAGAAGCAATGCATAGTTTCACATACTCCTCAGCAAAATAGAGTGGTTGAGAGGAAAAATAGAACCTTGGTTGAATTTTCTCGAAGCATGATTAAAGGTAAGAGTCTTCCTAATTTTTTTTAGGATAAAGAGCTAAGTACTTCTATGTGTCTAAAAAATAGAAGTCCAACCAAAATTTTAGAGCATAAAACTACTTATGAAGCATCCTATTGTTATAAACCAATTGTTAATCATTTGAGAATTTTTGGGAGTAAAGAATTTTCCCACATTCCAGAGGAACATAGAAGGAAACTAGAAAAGTCGATCAAATGTGTCTTCATTGGTTATTGTGTTGACCATAAATCTTACAAAATGTATGATCCCATTACTCATAAAGGTTTTGCAATTAGAGATATTATATTTCATGAGTATGCAGACGATGTTCAAAAAGAAGATGATAAAGATGTATGAAAACTTTCTAAAGAAGGAATTCAAAGTGAAAAAGCATAAGAAATTCAAGATCAACAAGATGATGTTGAAGATCAAGATAGCATTGAAGCTGCAAGCAATCAATGTAAACTAAGTAAGAGTGGAGAAACTACACATAGAAGTGTGACATTGTTACACATCTAAATTACTCATTATGACAATGACCTAGTGTCGTCGTTATCAATACTACAGGTGTCACATTTTGGTCACAAGTGTCACAAGTGTTAGAAAAAGCATACTGCCATACTGTCTATGTCGTTCCTATAAAGACATCGGAAGGACACTTGAAACACCTCAAACAACTGATTTGGAGGAAGAGGAATGAGTTAACAAAGTTTATAAACCTTTTGCCACTATAAAATCCACTCAAAAGACATTTTTGGAGAGGAGTGCTCCCCTATACACTAATAGGGAGTGTTGGCACTCTGTGCACCCTTTTAGGGGAGCGCTATAGTGCTTTGCTGCCCCTTTTTGGGGAGCGCTTCCTTTTCTAAGTAAATTTTGGGTTTGTTGAGGCAAATCAGGGAAGAATCCCTCAATTCATGAAAGTGGTTAGATTCGAATAGATGGTCAAGGAATGATCTTAGGGAAGATCCTCAACTGAAGGAGAAGAATCCTCAAATTATCCCAAAGATCTCTCAAGTGGTTGGGCCTCTCCAAGCCTGTATAAGGGAGCCTTCTCATGGTGAAAGGGGATGGAAAGTATTGTGAAGCATCTAACTTATGATCTCATGAGGGAGATTTCATTTGGAACATCATCATTTTGTGTGTGGATTGTTTAAGCAAGGGTTTGGACAAGGAGAGCTTGATGAAGTTGTTTCACTCACATCTATGGTTGTAAGTATTCTTTATTGTTGTTCTCATAAACATAACATGCTTGGCCTGTTTCTTTCAAGTCTGTGTTTGATCTCACATGAACTTGTCTCTAGTAGATAGATCTATTTTGAGCTAATTCTAGTAGAGTAAGAAGCTGGTTGTATCATTGTTTGTCTACAGGGCTTATCGAGGAGTTTAAGATTGAAGCTCAAGTCGGACTGTGCTGAGACATATGCCATTAAAAAGGTACTTCGTTTCTCCTTCATTCTCACACATTAGCTTATCTAGATCTAAAAAGGATGTCAGTGTCCACGTTAAGCACTTTTATGTCTTGGTCTTAGGAGTCTAGGGACCTCGAGAGAATCCACTTGTCTACAGGGGGATTTCTCTTCAACAGAAATTGGCGACTCCACTGGGGGGTATCGAAGATTTCAGTTTTGGTTTTCCTCATAGACCTTGTCTTACCCTTCTTTTTTTTTTTTAGACCTTGTTCATCCCATATGTCTGATTGAATATGCTGATTGGATCCTTATTCCATCACATCCATTGTGATTGACAAAGTTTGACTGAGTTTTGGCCTTTTTGGACTTTTTTCTGGTTTTTAAGACACCAACGCTCCCCTGCCTATGTTATCAAAGCACCGACGCTCCTTGTTGGCTTTACATAGAGCGTTATAATGCTCTAGTGCCTCTTACACCAAAGCGATACCTTTTTCTTTGAAAAAAACCTTCTAGGGTTGTATTTTCTGAAATCCAATCTCTGCTTTTACCCTTACTCAGCTCCTTTGTACTTTAGTACATATTCCTATTAACCTTTGACACTCTGCTTTATGAGAAATAGACACTTTGTTGTTCAGATTTTTTGACCTTCTTCCTTATTTTGAGTTTTTCTTCTATTGAGAACTTGGAATCAATCCACTGCTTTCTTCTCTCTTATCTGACTGAGTGAAAAATCTGGTGAAGAACATCAGAAATCTGTGAATCATCTCATTTGGTTCTTTGAGGTCATTTTTCTTATCATATTTCTTTTGTGTGGGATTTTTTGATTTTCTTTGTTATCTTTTGTTTTCTTTTTGCTTCTTGTTAATCATAGCAAGAGGATGTGTTGTTTGTGCGAAATCTGCTTTTGCTTGTCTGAATTTCCTTGATCTAAAAGGTTAATTAGTAGTAGAAGTTTTGCATTGAATTAATCATCATTCACATACAAACAACAAAGATAGATCTTAGTGATTGGTTTTCATATTCGAGAGGCTTTATGAAAAGTTTTAGCATTGCATTAGAGTCGATTGAAGAACAACTATATGAGGATGTTGCATAATAGTGTTTGATAGTGAAAAGAGAAATCCCTTCCTTCCCTTAAATAACTATTCATTGAATGGAAATATTATTCATCATTTATTATGCATTTTTGGGACTTGGGTCTTAACATCATCCGTTTCACTCTCATACATCCCTGACTTAAAGAACAACTATAAAATGAATGCTAATTAAAATCAATCTAGAACATTTCAGTTTTTAGAATCTTCCACCAACATTAGACTAGGGTTAGTGCTTTGGATTAGGAAGTGAGTACCACTCTCCAAAGTATTCAAAACAAACAATAGCATCTTGAGATAGGGAGAGAAAATCCAATCGTCGTATAGGATTTATGGGATCCCCCTCTCATATAGGGGTTACGCACGAGGTCACATTCGAGAGAGCTACGGAGATTATCCCTCTGTGGTTTGACTGATTGTAGTAGTTGGATCGTATATTGGGGGTTGCTTGAAGGTATACCCACGATTATGTGTGGGAGCCTCTCAAGTTGATTTCGGACTTGATATCCTACCCATACGTTCAGACTCGATTGTCGACTGTACCCACCCAGTGGCTGACTGTGAGTTAGTGTCTTTAGTTGAAATAATCTTTAGGTACTTACACGAGGTGAAGGTGAAGGGAAGTCTTCACTGTACCTGGAACAGATGGTGGTCAAACTCACTCGGGCTCCTTGGAGGGTAAATTCACAATTACTGTGTGGAAGCTTGCACCAAGGTGTAAGTCCGTTAAGCAGGTCTCCATCGTAACCGTTCCACCATTTCCTAGCCCCTTCTCGACTTGATCACACGACGTTGGATTTCATCACCAACTAGTATTGTTATCGAGAGAAGATTTTGTTTTCTTGGTATTGATTCCTAGATTTTTAGTGAATGTTGTTTCTTTTCGTTAGTTGGCCCTAAGTTTTTAGTGTGTGCTGTTATTCTCCAAAATTGATCCTGTAGATGATAAAGGTCTTCGCCGCTCACGTAGGATGCAAGGATTGCCTCCAGAAGGCTACCAACCCTTATGTCCTAATTCTCTGGAAGAAAACTACTGTGGAGAGGTAGAAAATCAATCTGACATTGAGAGTGTCATTGCTCCTCTGTTAGACAATCTAGAAAGTGCTTTGGTTATGACCGAGAATCCCACCCTTCACACTACACCTGTGTCGTAATCCCCTCTCAAACCACTGTTACTTCATTTGGACTCCTTTGGTAACGTCATAGATGAAAAGGTACCACAATTACCCGAGAGAGGTGTTATCGAAACATATATGGGATCTACAAAGCCAATCCTCGGTGATGACTATATGACTCTCGTTCGTCCTGCCACAATAGTAAACACAAATCCCACACCTGCTCGTTCTATATTGAGGACTTCATCAGGACGCGATATCTATGAGAATTTCGAGTCTATTCGACAATCCTTTAATCCTCATGACCCTCCTACTAATGAAACAGGACCATCCAGTCAAACTATCAATCATCCCATCGATCAGGTTATTAACTCTACTGTTAAGTTAGCACAAGTCCACCCTAACACTAGACTTGTCACCCCTACTCACACCCAAGGCACTTCGATACCTACTCCCATTTTTACAAACTTTAACCCTATAGCTTTGCATGTCCCACCCAATTTTGATGGGACATCTTGGCACCAGAGAACGTAGACCCCTTCAAAAGAAACACAACCAATTGGAGGGCAACCACGATCTAGCAGACCTGTCCCTCCTAGAGGACCACCATCCCATGGAAAGCCTACCCCTCTCGAGGGACAACCCCCTTTCCAGGTTTCTCCTGAGGGGCAACCTCTTTTTTCCATTCACACCCCGGTCGTTAATCCTTCGTTGGCAGGGGGATAGCTTAAGTTTGTTGGAAACCCTTCACAACCCTGGGGCATATCTTCACGGGGCACATTTACCGAACCCCATGCTGGGGGGCACTCATATCATAACCCACAAGGAGGAGTATCAAATCCTTTTCCTTTCAGACTATCCTATGGACAACCTTATCTGGGCATCCCAAACACTACCTAGAGCCCTCAAGGACCACAACCTTATCCTCCCCAAGGGTCAAATGTTTATCCTCCCCATGGGCCTAATGTGTATCCACCTCCTGGGTCAACTTCTTACCCTCCCCAAGGGTAAAATGTTTATCCTCCCCCTAGGAAAGTAAATTATCCAGCTTATCATGCTCAGAACCCACCGGGTTATTCTCCTTACACAAATTTTCCTCAACCTCCATCGAACCCTGGTTATACTGGTTAGCAACAACCATATGCAGGAGGACCTACTAGATACAATTATCCATATAACCCAGTCTACAGTCCTACTGGTATCCCTATGCCACACCAGTATCACCCTCAAGTTAACCGTCAACTACCATTCCTCACAACTTTGGATCTCCCAGACTTATCCCAGTTAACCAATGATCCTATACTGCATTTTCCTTACTGGCCAATGATCCCGGCTAAATTGCTTTCTGATATCCCTAAATTTGACGGCAAATCTGGAGAAGATCCAAACAACCATGTCATGACCGTCCATTTATGGTGTTCATATAACTCCTTAATGGATGATTTTGTATGTTTGTGTCTCTTCCAGAGAACACTTACAGGCTCGGCAGCCAAGTGGTATATCGAACTACCACATGGTTCTTTTCAAGATTTCAACTCCCTTGCCATGTCTTTTCTCACTTACTTCCAACTACCCATTCGTTACGAGATGGGTACCGAACTTTTGACCTCCCTTCGTCAAATGAACTCTGTGCACATCTTCGATCATATTCATGAATGGAGACAATGACGAAGGTTGATCAAAGCAATCATTCCTAACCAATTATTGGCGGAATGGTTCACCAAATCACTATTACCCCCGATTGCTCGTGATGTTTCCATGGGTGGCATAGTTACCAAGGAAGAGGCCATTTATCGGGCCCAATACCTAGATTTGGTTTATTCACAATCTGGCACTTTGTATGAGTTGATACCCAATGCTACCCATGCCACTACTGATCCATCCAAACCGTCGTCTACTTCACATGCGAAAGGAATCATTGGCTCTGTCAAAACCCAATCTACGTCCCTGTCGACTGGAACAACCCAACGGTCTGCTTCGACATCTGCTCCTAGTTCGACCACACCCTCTTCTACCTCCCCTCAAACTTAGATCTATGAGGTGAATGCAGTCCAATATGCCCCTTCACAACAATCTGGAGGTAAGAAGAAGATGAGAAATAAACCGAAGAAAAACAATAACAATGAACAAACAAAAAATCAAACTCAAACCCCTGCTGCCGAAAAGCAACCACAGCGGAAATCGAAATTCCCATGTCTCATTTGTGGTGATGATCACTACACCCGAGATTGTCCACATCACAATGAAGTGGCCAAAATTTTTAAAGGAAATTCACAACCCGCCGTGCTTACTCAGCCTTTTCCACAGTAGCAATCCATGGTTGCTCAAACCCCCACTCCTGGGGGCAGTTCCAACAAATCCCATGATGAGGCCTCGACAAGTGCCCATATTTACATGTTTAACGGGATTGATTTGACCACTCGCACTACGACATAGGACACACCAGTTAAACCTAATAAACTGAAGGCCACTAACGGTTCTTTATCGAACCCATCACCATCCTTCGTTAGTCCTCCATCTGCTAGTCCTCTATCTGGATCACTCTAGATCGAGAAGCCTTTGTTTGAATCCATCTTACACCCTCCTAAAAGCACTATTTGAAAATCTACCTTCAATCCTAGTTCACAGGCTGCCCAAAACTACAACATCGTTGAATATTCGGCTCAAGCACTGTGTGCTATGTTTGCTTTGGAAGTTCTACAACACTGTCCTAGTCAATGTAGAACGCTCTTGGATGCCATTGGAACTTTTGATCCCGAGTCATCTAATAATATCACATTTAATCTAGATGATTATAAGTCTCAATTCTCTCACCAACTAGCTTTTCAAATCGATGTTGTTGTTCACAATCAACAAATCCACCGAACTATCTTGGATGAGGGAGCCTCTACTTATGTCATGTCTTTGGCTTGTTGGAAATTCTTGAAATCACCTTCCCTTAACAAATCCCCTACGATGTTATGCACTTTCGATGGGCGAGGTTTTCATCCTCATAGAATTTTACAGTCCTTAGCCGTTCAGTTGAGTGGCAAAACCGTTACCGTTGATGTTGAGGTGGTCAATACTCCCCTCGAGTACAACATGTTACTCGAAGAAGTTGGTTCTATGATATGATTGTTGTCGTCTCATCGGTGTTTCAATGTGTACAATTCCCTCATAAAGGCAAAATTGTCACTATCAACCAACTAGATTTTTGTACACCCGATGCTCGTGCTCCTGCTACCAACAACATTCCTTTTCTGGGAGACCACAAAATTACGTATGAAAGCGTTGGTGTTGGCTTGTTGAAAGACTCTAGCCTCATTGGTACCTTCCCTACACCACTTCCACCCACCACATATCATATTTCCACCATCAATATGATTTCAACTACGGCTTATCAATCTTTGGAATCATCTGACCCTTGGATTGTACCTAGTCCTATGGAATTCGATGTACTAGGAGAGACCATGTCACTTAGCCCAAATGAGGTCGCATACGTTTCTATTCAATCTGCCTCTCCCTCCCCAAAAAACCCACATCTATTGGTGCCCGATACCTACTTGATGCCATCATGGTTAAATTCCATATTGTTTGCAATCGATTACATTTCCCAATTTTTTCCTTCCGACGAATCTATAATGGAAATTCTTATCATTAACGACATACCTTGGGATCATAGCCATCATCGATCCTCTTTTATTTCGCCTCTATAAAAAATTCAAGAATACATACACTTTTTCTTCCCTCCTGATGTTACCAATTTTCTGCAATCTCCCATCCTCACACAAGATACTCTTTCTGAGGGGAATCTAGGTAACATTTCTACTACGATCATTATTGATATTTCGATCAAAGAAGGTGACGTGGAAAACGTTAACCTTGGTGCTAATTGCATGCCTGAGGAGGTGGTCTCTTACACCACCCTGTTTAAAGAATTTCACGATGTCTTCACTTGGAGCTATGAGGAAATGCTAGGGATCGACCCCTCGATCGTTGTGCATGAAATCAAGACGTGCCCAGGTATGAATCATGTTCGATAGAAACTCCACCCGGTTCATCCCAAGAAAACCATGACTATAAAGGCAAGAGTTGAGAAAATTTTGAAATATGGCTTTATCTATCCTATCCCCCTGACGCAATGGGTTTCCAACCTTGTTTCAGTTTCCAAAAAACAAGGGATCATTGGCATATGCGTTGACTATTGGGATCTCAATAAGGCTTGTCCAAAGGACAACTACCCTATGCCCTTCATCGAACAGATCATTGATAATTTCTCTGGTAGCATAATTTTCTCTTTCATGGATGGTTTCTCAGGGTATAACCAGATTGAAATTTTACCTGCTGATCAACATAAAACAACCTTTATCTGCCCATGGGGAACTTTCTCCTATCGGAAGCTACCATTTGGTCTAAAAAATGCTGGTGCTACTTTCCAGCAAGCCATGTCGTATGCTTTCCATGATATCAAGCATATTGCAGAACCTTGCCTCGATGACTTACCTGCCCACTCATCCAATCGATCAGATCATATTGATCACCTACGGGCCATTTTTCTTTGATGTCGGTTTTACCGTATCCGTTTGAACCCACATAAGTGCATTTTTGTTGTTGAATCTGATCGACTCCTTGGTTTCGTTGTCTCTAAGGATGAGATTCGGGTGGATCCCTCAAATATTAAGGCTATTCTAGCTTTACCCCTGCCTACTAATTTCACTCAACTCCAAAGTTTTGAAGGGAAAGCAAACTTCCTTCACCATTTCATTTGTAACTACGCTGAGATAACTAAAGGATTCATGCGATTGTTGCAAACAAATGCCCTTTTTATTTGGGATGACATTTCTCAACGATCGTTTGATGCTCTCAAGCATGCCTTGACCCATGCACCTTTGTTGCATCCTCTGGATTATACAAAGGACTACATCCTTTACTTAGCTACCTCTACTTCCACTATTGCGATGGTGTTATTTCAGGAGGACACCAACGGTGAAGAACATGTGATCTATTACATGCGCAAGAATCTATCTAGACCCAAATTTTGATATTCACATGTAGAGAAACTGGCTCTGGCAGCCGTCATCGTTGTCCAAATATTTTGCCACTACATCCTGCTACACACCACCACTGTTATTGCGGAATCAAACCCCATGTATCATATCTTGACATGTCAAGTTCTTGGGGGAAAATACTCCAAATGGATCGTCATCCTTCAAGAATTTGATCTTGAATTTGCGAAGTCCAAATCCAAAAGGTCCCTGGTGTTGGTGGAGCTTATCTACGATTTTCCCCATGCTGATGAAGATATTGAGCCCAAAGATTCTCTCCCTGATAAAACTCTATTCCTCATTAGCACATCTGGTCCTTGGTATGGATATATCCTCCTTTATCTCCAAAACCAACATTTTCAGCCTGATATTTCTCGTGAAGAGCGTCAACGTATCCGTCACCATTCTCGTCATTACCTTATTGTTGGCGACACTTTGTATTGTCATGGTATTGATACTGTATTTTGATGATGTTTGACTCATGAAGAGGCTGAATGTGTTCTGACTGTCACCTTGGAGCCTGTGGCTATCATCTTTCTGGGATGGTCACAACCCAAAAAATTTTACTTGCTGGCTACTTTTGGCCCTCAATCTTCAAAGATTGCATTCAGGCAGTCAAAAAATGCCCACCCTGCCAAGTTTTTAACAAAAAGGCACGAACCCACCTTGCTCGGCGGCACCTTGTTATCGCCATTGGCCCCTTTGCAAAATGGGGTATCGATTTCATGCAGTGTAAGCCTACCTCAGCTGGGGGGCATGATTATATAATCGTCACCGTCGATTACTTTACAAAATGCACTAAGGCTATGCCTACCTTTCTGAACGATGGTCGTACCGCAACTCTTTTCATTTTTAACCACATTATCACTTGTTTTGGTGTACCACGCGCCATTTTTATTGATCACAGTTCACACTTTAAGAACCAAATGATGAGTGAGTTGCATGCCAAGTTGGGTTTTCTCCATGAAAACTCATCCCCATACTACCCTCAGGCCAACAGACAAGTTGAAGCCATCAACAAGGTCCTTAAAACCATGATTCAACATATGGTGGGGGAAAACAAGACATCCCAGCATCTACAAATTTTCTCCTCTCTCTGGGCTTACCGTACTTCTGTAAAAACCACAACTGGGTTCACTCCATTCCAGTTAGTGTATGGAATCAAAGTTGTTTTACCAATCGAGTACAAGATTCCTTCCTTGAAACTTAAAGTAGAACTCCTACCCCATACTTATGTCGAAGAAGAATGTTTCTTACATCTAACCAGACTAGATGAAACATGTCGTGATGCCGCTCTCATTAACGAGGCACATAAAAAATGGATAAAAAATCAATACGACAAATCCGTTCATCCTCAGACTTTTGGAGAAGGAGACCTAGTCCTCGTCTATGACCAGGCTCATGATAAGTTAGGGAAAGGTAAGTTAGAACCTTTGTGGCATGGCCCTTACATAGTAAAACATGTTTTTCACATAGGTGCCTACAAGTTAGTCAATTACGATGGAATCTCCTTGGGTGAGCCCCAGAACAGGCTTTACCTTAAAAAGTACTATGTCTAGATCGCCTAGCATGCATGATTTGTACATTATTTTATTTTGGTTTGGTGTGCCTGTTTCTTTTGTGTGCTCAAGTTTTACCTTTGCCACTCATACTGTGTCTTGTGTTTTCATGTGCAGATGGCATCCTCCTTTCCTATATTTGTCAGATTTACAAATGGCACTAGTCGACACACCCAGAACGTTGCTTCTGCAACATGAGTCATTTACCAGTCTGACGAGTTGGTGAGTTCAGGAGGTATTTGCTTAGGATCAGCGACTAACAACATGGCAGAATATCATGATGTCATCGAAATTTTGACCCAAGCCTCATCCCTAAGTGTCTCTCATATGATCGTTAACCAAGACTCGCAACTTGTGGTCTGTCAACTTAATCGTGTATACGCTATTCGTAATCCTATCCTACTACGTCTCCACCTACGGGTTCATCGCCTTGAACGAATGTTTGATTTCATCGAATACAGGCATATTCCTAGAGAACTTAATAGCGTTTCGGATTCGTTAGCTAATTACATCATGGATTGATATCTCACACATAGATAAGGTTCCATAAAGGAAAATAAATTGTATACTGTATGTAAATTAAAACACATCACATCAAAGACATCATTATTTGCAAATCATTTGGCACTATATAAACTCAAAACTGTATATATATATATGGCGTGACTGAAAATGTTTGATTACATCAAAAAATTATTTGGAAGAGAAAATTTTTGGGTCTTTACACCTATACAACATCGTCCGACAAGTCATACAATCATCATAGAGACTCTAATCTCTCTGCACTGCATTATGCTGCGAGTAACACATCACTGTGTGAACTACTCGTCTTAGTAGAGACTTAACGCTCTCGGGCACCCCCAGAGTGTGTCTCTGCAGATGTAAGGGAACTTATTGCCTCCGTAGAGGATGGATACCCATAGTAAGGCCTTGGAGGTTTCTTTCAACCTCCTGGAGACCTATCACTGGTGCCCCTGGATCTACTGCAACCTGAGCATTCCCACGACGTCCCAGTACTAGTATCTCAGCTGGACACACTACTCCCTTGTCTGCATGTTGAAAATGATACATCTATTAGAAACTCTTCTATGTACCCAATATATATATATATATATATATATACGTTGTAAAATAAAAAAAACACTTGACAAGGTATTGTTTGGTATCTTACTTGACACATCCCAAGCTTCTCCTACTGGTAGAACTAGATCCATACTCCCATGAAAGTCCACCTCAGCATACGGGAAGTCTTCTATCCAAATATATTAGCGTCTTAGACAAGCGAAGAAGTCACCAGTGAAGTGAAATTTTGACTCTGCCACTAGTCTCAGAGATAAACTAGTCCATCGCTCCATATGTGGTTCTCCCACTGGTCGTACCGCCAATTCTATTTGAGGTTTCATCTGAGGGATGTGCTTTAATAAGAATGAGACCAAGAAAGAACCATATCCAAATTGCTTATGCTCCATTCTACATCTCGAAATCTGTTCCTTCACGTTCTGAAGAAACCTTGCGATCCAGTTAAACAGTGTTGTCTCTAAACACTGTAAACCGTAGGCTACCTGTGATCTTGATGCCAGATGCATGCTGGTACTTCTTGTTACACTTTTTATGGAAAACACAATAGACCGAAGGGGTAATTCTCTAATATCCTTGATGGGGATTCTACCTCCCACCAGTCTCGCTCCTGGGACACAATAACGTGCTAGGTACACATCCGCAGGTTCAGGAAGCGCCTTCTATCCAGAAAAAAACTATAGGAACCCCTCTTTTTGAGAGGCCAGTCAAGAAGTACACATCTTCCAACTTGATGGTTAGAAGATACGTTCCAATTAGGAACCCTTTCTCTGCGATGTCCCACAAACTGATCATATGCTCAAGCAGAAGGATTTCTTTCTTCATCTTTTGTAGTTTAAATAATTTGAGAAGACCACAATCTCTCAACGCAGCCCACATGCAAGGACTCCACAAAGTAGTCACGTCATAGAGCTCATGGTCCCATTCTTTCCATTCAATCATGGTTGTTGTCGAAATCACCTGCAAACAACACAAAAACTTCATTAGTCACGCTTTCCGCAATTTTTTAAGTAAATGAAAAAAAATTAAATTCATCATCTATGTTGTTCAAAATACACATGACCCTTCTATTACTCATCATTACTTCGATGCAGCCTCATAACCAATAGTAAAAATGTTTTTAAATTAAAACGAATGTCACCCACAGTTTGATGGCTGCGTGGGCATTTTTTTAGGTTTCCTATTGTATTCCTTGGGCAAAACGACCTACCCACTCATGCAACAACACGTTGCCATTCATGCCACGGCCTTGTGAAGGCGTTTTTGTACATGGGCAGCATTTTCCCATCGTTTTGAAGAAGGGCCGATTTGATTTAGGCATTTTTCTTAACAACCTAGGGTTTCGGTTTTATTCAATCATTGCTTTGAAAAAAAATTGTAAACGTGTAATTGAAAGAGGAAGAAATGATCACTTACCTGGTCTAAATAGCGAGAGAAATGAATGACCGTAGCTCCGGTGCTGAGCAAAACAAGATTCACCTCCCAAATGTGAATCTCCACTGCTACAAATCCTTATGCAAATGAAATGGTAATTAAATATTTTTCCTTGTATTAATATTTATAAATTTTCATTTTTTCATAAGGTATAGTTACTTTTGGATTTCTTTGAAAATATGTCAACCCCACTAAACAAATGGATTGCAGTTTTGACATTGTTGACAGATTTCGGAGCAGTTTTGATCGTTTTTTCACCTTGTCATATCCATGAGCATAGTCTTAGTTCATTCTCAAGCTCAAAAATATAAGAATGTATCGAGTAAACTTTTATCTCTTTTTCAGACCCGCATGGCTACATGAAAAAGGAACCCCCTGGAGTCTCCTTTAATCTCTTTTCAGACTCTAAATATGAAAAGATTGTCAAGTGATCTTGCTTCCTTTCCCACTCATTAAAAGGTTTGAAAGGGCATCTTTCGAGTGATAATTTATCTCTTTTTCAGCCTTGCAAGACTAATATTATGAAAAAGGACCACATTGGAGTCGTCTTTAAGTCATTTTCAAACTCTCTAAATATGAAAAACCACCGATTTTACCTTCTATGGACTCGTTAAACCATCATATATTGAAGGGCCCATACGGGACCGAACCCTTACTTCTTCCGGTTCGTTAAACAAAGGAAGAGGGACTTATCGAAGGTGAGTTATATCGAGCATGTGTTACCCTCCTCGAGCTCGTTAAATAAAAAAGAGGTACTCATCTATCTGGATGGGGGAAAATTGAAAGAAGCAAACCAAGCAGTTCTTGAGAATGACACCAGTAATCCTTACAGTCACCCTTGAACACGACGCTTTGTTTTTGCATGCATTTTAATCCAATGAACCTCTGCATTGAACCAATCCTCTGAGTTTCCTTAATCCTTTGGGTCACCTAACAAAAGTGACAATATCCATTGCATCATCATGTTTTGGTCCATGTCATGTTTCTGTTGTTGTGCCTCAGTGTTCAAGGGAAGTATCTACCTCGACAGTCAACCATCACAAATCCTTGTTTCAATACCCATGTCAGTCCATGTTCTTTTGATCCACCAATTACACCTCTGTGTCAGTTTCATGTCGTTGATATGGGATACATCAAGGCCCTCTTGCAACAAGTCTATCCCTGTCAGCCTCAACACATTATCCAGGGATTAGACCTAGAAACCAGTTAGTACCTTGGGACCTGCATGCCTTAATGGCAAGCCTCATCGTGTCCGACAGTGGGTTAACATCATTGACCTATGATTGGATGATTCCACGGATGTTCGACTTCAACTCATCTATTCACGTTCCTTGGAATGTACTAAGTACCTTGGGAATCATTGACATTAATGGTGATCTCCCTCACACTTGTTAACGGTTTGCCTCATTGACCGGTAATCAACTGGTTTATGCCATGTTCGACATCAAAACATCTATTCGCATGGTTATATTTGTACTACATTGGGATCAGTAAGAATACCCTATGTTGAGTCATCACTCTTGTATGTACTTTGCCTAGGTTGCGACGGAGTTTCTTTTTAACATTGACACATATATTGTTACATAGATCCACTTTGTATTGGTCATGGCTATGTCTTGACGTCTCGTAGCTCCACTGTGTATTCTTTCTAGCTGTGACCAGTGTAGGTCATGTGAATATAGATCCACATTGTATCTTCAGTGGCTATATCTCTTTGTCAATATAATTATGGATCAGCAGTGTATTTATGGCGGCCATACATTGAAATTATCTATCGCTCAAGCATAGGTATGCCTGCCTTGGGTTTGAAGCATGTCTTAACGTTTGTTTGATGGTCGTGTGCAGCTTCTATCAAGTTCTCTGAGTCCGTACCCTTGCTTGATGGTCTGCAAAGAATTTCAGTTATCAGTTCCCGTCTTTTAACTTCATACTTTGGGGGGCAATCTATTACACATCAAAATTACTCATTATGACAATGACCCAATCTCGTCGTTATCAATACTACAGGTGTCACATTTTGGTCACAAGTGTCGCAAGTGTCAGAAAAATAATATTTCCATATTGTCTATGTCGTGCCTATAAATACATTGAAAGGACACTTAAAACACCTCAAACAACTGATTTGGAAGAAGAGGAATGAGTTAACAAAGTTTATAAACCTTTTTCCACTAGAAAATCCACTCAAAAGACATTTTTGGAGAGGAGCGCTCCCCAATACACTAACAGGGTGCACTGGAACTCTATGTACCCTTTTAGGGGAGTGCTATAGTTCTCTGGTGCCCCTTTTGGGGGAGCGTTTCCTTTTCTGAGCAAATTTTTGGTTTGTTGAGGCAAATCAGGGAAGAATCCCTCAATTCCTAAAAGTGGTTGGATTCGAATAGATTGTCAAGGCATGATCTTAGGGAAGATCTTCAACTGAAGGAGAAGAATCTTCAACTTATCCCAAATATCTCTCAAGTTGTTGGGCCTCTCCAAGGCTATATAAGGGAGCCTTATCATGGTGAAAGGGGATGGAAAGTATTGTGAAGCATCTAACTTATGATCTCATGAGGGAGATGTCATTTGGAACATTAACATTTCGTGTGTGGACTGTTTAAGCAAGGGTTTGGACAAGGAGAGCTTGATGAATTTGTTGCACTCACATCTATGGTTGTAAGTATTCTTCATTGTTGTTCTCATAAATATAACATGCTTGGCCTATTTCTTTCAAGTCTGTGTTTGATCTCACATGAACTTGTCTCTAGTAGATAGATCTATTTTGAGCTAATTCCAGTAGAGTAGGAAGTTGGTTGTATCTTTGTTTGTCTACAGGGCTTATTGAGGAGTTTAAGATTGAAGCTCAACTCGGACTGTGCAGGGACAAATGTTGTTAAAAAGGTACTTCTTTTCTCCTTCATTCTCACACAATAGCTTATCTAGATCTAAAAAGGATGTCAGTGTCTACGTTAAGCACTTTTATGTCTTGGTCTTAGGATTCTAGGGACCTCGAGAGAATCCACTTGTCCGCAGGGGGATTTCTCTTCCACAGACACTACAAAGATCAACAAGGAAAATTCAAACACCTATTAGGTATAATGATTATGATATGATTACTCAATTTATGAGTGTGTAAGAACCTTTGAATTTTGAGTAAGAAAAATATCATAAGGAATGGATGAATTCTATGAAAGAGGAATATGACTCCATAATGAAAAATGAAACTTGGGAACTTATGGAGTTGCTTGAAAATAAAATTATTATAGGTTCAAAAGGGTTGTTCAAATCTAAGTTCAATGTTGATGGTAGTATAGACAATTTTAAAGCTATATTAGTTGAAAATTTCTATTCATAGAAAGAAGGAATAAGTTATGGGGACATGTTTTCACTTATAGCTAAAATGAATACCTTTAGATTAATGATTGTATTAGCTACAAGTACAATTGGAAATTACATCACTTGGATGTTAAGTCAATGTTTTTAAATGATGAATTAAAAGAAGAAGTGTATCTTGTTCAACCAAAAGGTTTTGGAAAGTAGGGACAAAAGCATCTTGTATGCATGTCAAAGAAAGCACAGTATGGTCTCAAACATGCTCATAGGTCATGGTATGTCAAAATTGACACTTTCTTCTTCCAACAAGGTTTAATCAAAAGTAAGAGTTGTTATTATATTTAGACACTTATGAGTTAGTTAATATCAACTTGGTCTAATGTGTTGTTAGGTTAAAGTGTGTTTCTTAGTGTGTTTCTTTAGTATGCATTTGTAATCTGACGGTCACAATATGTTCCCAACATAAAGTGATCTGACTACTCATATTCTCCTTAATATTAACAACTACATTGATCTATGGCTTAACACCTAATTGGTCCATGATCTCTATTTAAAGAGAATGGAGGGTCATTTTCTCATGATTGATTGTGAGAAACTATCTTATAAATATTTTGTAATATTTTTCTTTTGCATTAATAAATTTCCTCAAGTGGCCATGTTGGTTGGGGCCATGGATGTTTCCCTGAAGGGGTTTCACCATGTAAAAACATCGGGGTGAAATCATGAAGGTGGGTAACACTTTCATGACAATCGGATCTCCAAAATTCTGAAAAACATTTTTTCGGCCGAACTAATATTATTTTTCAGCCGAAAAGTTAAACATCAAATAGAATGGTGCAGTAACGACACCCTTGATTTGCATGTAAAAATTTATTCGGACGGATATTTTCCATCCAACAATATGTTTTCGACTGAAAGATATTCCGACCAAACACTCTTTCGGCCAAAAGAGTGTTTGGTTGAACTATCTTTCGGTCGAAAGATGATTTATAGATAAATGACACATCGAATTTGTTGCATTTTCGAACTTTGTTGGCATTTTTGTCTGAGTGTCTATGAGCGTGAACGTTTCTGAGTGTCTATGAGCATGTCAATGAGAATTTCGGAGGTCTGTGAGCATGTAGGCGAGCGTTTTGGAGGTCGTTTGGTGGTTGGCATCGTTGGCGTGCCAAGCTCCAGGTACCCCTATAATTTTAGTTTTTTTTTATGTATTTTAATTGTAATTTTAATTTTAGTTTATGTATTGTTATGTTAGTTTTAGTTGTAATTTAAAAAAAAATTATGTATTGTTATGTAGTATTTTTTTATTTTTATTTTTTAGTATTATTTCCATCATGTTTGTATGGAAACGCAATTTTCGCCTTTTCATCCCACCAACCATTAAAACAGATTAATCATCAAATTTGATAAAATAATAGTTCTTCATTTTAAAATTAATATTGACACAATCTGAAAGGATCAGGGATTAACTCGTTGTCATTAGCATCGAGCCTTGTTCAGCGTCTTGACAACAGTTTACAATTGTAGCTTCAATCAAAGAGGCAGTTCACATTCTTTTGACAACATTTGTAGAAGACGAACATATAGAGGATGCTAATAATAAATTCAAATGGGTGTTTAAGTATATTGTCCTATATTTTTATCCTTGTCGACATTTATTTCCTTCCACAACACTTGGAAAATGAATACCCTGGCGAAACCCTCTGATGGTAATTGTTATAGATGATGAAGCCCGATGCATAGAACAACATCCTGACCATGAAACCAAAACATAAATAATGTGTGTTTTGAAAAAACATGTTTGGCAACGATATCCCGGATATGGAGGCAATACTTTTTCCTAGATGGGGAAAAGATCCATTATTCAAGGGAATGTACTCCAACTGTGCAATAGGGGTCTCCACAAAGGATTTCGACGACTTGAAGGTTTTTGACAAAACTCATAGCAACATTATTCCTTGATGCATACATTTAAGATATGTAAAAATGTTGGTAAAGCTAAGAAATGTTTTTTTTTCATTTCTAGATGGAATTCCCAATAAATTGTTACTGTACATTGGTCATCCTCACTTATAAATAAATTCTTGAACTAATTTAGATGAAGCATATCTCTAGAACTACAACTTTTTTATGTTGTAAAAATTCTAAATTTATACTTGAAGACAGTTAATCTATCTGTGCTTCTAACCAAGTTTCTCAAATTCAAGGTTAAAACAGATTTAACCTAATTTATCAATATGTTTACATAAACTTTATAGGGGCCAGTTAGAACTATTTATTTCACTAAAGATCATACAAATGAAGAACATAGTGGCTATGCCCATGGTTCCTAACTTGCATGCATATATATCTTCATGATATGAAGAACAATGAAAAAATATAATTCAGATATAATGACATGTTTAATCATGATTGTTGATATGTGTGGTCATGATCAGGCATAGACATGGCCAATACATTGTTGGACTACATAAAGAAGGATGTTGTGACCTGAAATTTGATGAACAAGATACCTCATCCAATAATGAGTCTTCCTGTAGCATGAATATTCACCTAATCTAAAACCCTAACCCTAACTCTAATATGAAATAAACCTAATGCATGGTCCATGAGCCTTAAAAGTATCTTTTAGGCCATGAGATGGTAGTGTTCATCCTTGGACCATAGTTAGGACCCTAATACCAATTCCTAGTATGCTAATCCTCTTATTGGCCTCCATATCACATTTGTGGGATAAAGTTTCTCTTTGCATTCCTTGGGCAGTCGTTTCAGACCCTATGCATGGTCCATGAACCATGAAAGTAAGTTTTATTCCCTAAGACATTAAAATTTATCCTTAGACAATGGGAAGTATATCAAGAACCATATATAGTATGGAAAAGCTCATATGGCTCCTATGACCATACGAACCTTCTATAAATAAGAACGATATATTCTAGAAGCTAATTCTATTTACTACATTTCATTTTCTTACAATGTATTCAAATTACTTGCAAAATACCTCTTGAATCATCTTTATAAGACAACAACCACTATAATTTGTTGTGAAGTACCTCAAATCATCCCTCTGAGTCAACTTCCACTAAACCATCAAGATAGAACATCCCTTTAAATCAACATCCACTAAACCACCATGAAAAGATAACATTATTCACTTACACTCACCCTCTAACAAGTGACTAAGAATTGTACCTACTAATAACATGACAAATCCTTTAGGAAAAAATGCAACCATGTGTAAATAGTTGAAAATAAAGGTTTGTGCCAATGCACGCTAAGAAATCAAAGAAAGGAATGATAATATGAAAATTAAGTTGTGGATGGAATGCAAGCTAAACAAGAAAGGAGTGTAATTACATAAAAGTTTGAAGCAATAACATTAGTTATTGTTGATCTCTTTATATCAATGAAAATAAATGTATTTAATATCTTACAAATAATATCAATGATCAAATCAAACTTTATATCAATGAAAATAAATGTAATTAAAAACTAGACAAATAAGCTGAAGATAAACAAGAAAGGAGTGTAATTACATAAAAGTTTAAAGCAATAACTTTATTTATTTCTAGCCTCTTTATATCAATGAAAATAAATGTAATTAATAACTTACTTTGAATTTCATTTCACTTGTCAAGAAGATGGAAATACTTCGATTTCAGAGATAGTTCCAAATAGATTGGAATGATTTTATGTATGCATTTTAAATAAACAACTTACTCAGTTTTGGTTTGAATGAATTGCATTTATAGTGTTTAAAAAAAGTCTAGTTTTTGAAAGAATGTATTCACTTACAATGTTTCTCTTTCATTATGTATATCTTGATCAATTAGAAACTTATCTAACTGATCAACCTATTGCCCAGTCACCAAAAATGTAATATAAGTGTATGACAGGCATTACAGCATGCATGTGAGTTTCATTATAGTTCTCGTCACTAGTATTGTTCATAAGTTTAAATGACTTCACATTGTATAAACACGATCCGTGATGATGAGTTGTGGGGAAGAGAACATAGTTTGTTAACCAAATGAATTTGAATCCTTGTTCAACAATAAAAGTGACTCGAATTTTATGAGTAATTTGAGAGTGAAAAATAACATTAAACTTTTGAAATTTTTCTTGAAAGCTCACTCTGCACCCACGATCATTTGAACCATGAGGCTTGGAGTCAAAATATCACCAAATATAGCATAGTGATTGTGTACATTTAAATATAGCAACATGACATCTCCAACTTCTGTGATCTAATGTAGAAAACGCGATAATATGTATATATGAACTTCTAACATTGTGAATAACTACATGTAATTTGAGTTACATACATATTATCATATTATCTCAATGTAGTTATTCACAGTGAATCAACACTAAGATTCAAGATATTTTCCATGAATAGAAAATCTATATTACTTTGTTAATGTTGGTATTTTTATAATGAGTCAACCTATTCATAGATTGATTAGGTTCAAAGTGTTTGCTAGTGAACATTTACACTAAGATTCAAGATATTTTCCATGAATAGAAAATCTATATTACTTTGCTAATATTGGTATTTCTATAATGAGTCAATCTATTCATAGATTGATTTTGTTTTAGGTAATCTGTAATGGTCATTAGCCAATCTATAAAGATTACTTAGGTTAGTGAGTCGGGCCAAGCTATGATATATGCTTCCTTAGTTATGGCCTCAAACAAAAATTTCATTCAAAAACTCAATGGTTAACATGATTATGTAATTCACGCCAAGTTTTGCATTTTTCAATGTTCTTCATTTCATAACAAGAGAAAGAAATATTCATTGCCAAGAGTCATTTATATTTGGACTAGATTGACAAAATACATCTTGAAACCATCTAGTGATGATAATGGGTAATTAAATCTCCCCCTATGCTTCACATGTCCTACATATTATCATGAGTCTTGGTCACATCTCTGTGTAAGAGATGAGTGACCTACTTGTGTAGTAAACTGCTCAAAAAGGAATCAGTCTCCCACTTTTGTGGTCTTTTCCAATGTCTTCCACTTTGGTTGTCTTTTCCAATTGTAGAGGCCCTTTTACTAAAGAAATAGTTATAACGAATACATAATTTTGGATGATAAAGTCTAATTTATAGAAATAAAAGAGTCTTAGATGGGAACTAATTATTATACTCATTTATTACTTCACACATATTGACCAAAGTTATTGAATGCTTATCTTATTGATGATATTTATATTCATATAATATAACTTCAAATTGACAACTTATTGGATTTGTGTAAGACATGAGTGACCTACTTGTGTAGTAAATTTCTCAAAAAGGAACTAGTCTCCCACTTTGGTGGTCTTTTCCAATGTCTTTCACTATGGTGGTCTTTTCCAATTGTAGAGACTGTTTGACTAAAGGAATAGTTATAACGAATACTTCATTTTGGATGATAAAGTCTAATTTATAGAAATAAAAGAGTCTTAGATGGGAACTAATTATTATACTCATTTATTACTTCAGACATATTGACCAAAGTTATCGAATGTTTATCTTATTGATGATATTTATATTCATATAATATAACTTCAAATTGACAACTTATTGGATTTGTGTAAGACATGAGTGACCTACTTGTGTAGTAAACTGCTCAAAAATTATCCAGTCTCCCACTTTGGTGGTGTTTTCCAATGTCTTCCACTTTGGTGGTCTTTTCCAATTGTAGAGACCTATAATTGCATCCTTTCTCAATTGTAATCTTCAAACTTCTACCTCCCTCTCTCAATCTCTAGCAATTCATATTCTTATGGCCCATATCTAAGAGATAGTTACAATTGTTCCTCTTCTTTACATGCTGCTTGAACAATCAATTCAACTTCTTCATGTCATTTGATGCCCACTTTATAATGACAATGAATTGGTTCAATAGTTATTGGTGATGCACCATACACATGTTTCTTTTGATCTTGTAATCCCTTGTACATTTTGTCAATTCATTGAGGTTAATATATGCACCCTCAAAGAAACCATTAGGATTGATCTATTCCATGGTAACGTTGAGTGCTATTCTTCCAAGAACCCCAATCAACTTAGTCCTCAACCATTCAAATACTCATAGACCATACTACACGAAGATTTGACCAATAAACATTCTTTAGAACCTTTTTCGTTTTTGTTGACATGTTTTAGAAACATGCATCCATTATTTCCATTAATTATCTCAATGTGATCTTCAAGTCAATTATGCATAGTTCAGTAAATCTATCACTTCCATATTAGGTCGGTTCTCTCCTAGTGGAACTTCCCAAAAAAACTTCCTACTTAGTCACACTCTGACCTAATTGACTATTTGACTTCTTACATGATTCAACACATAATAACATATCCATTCCATTGACTAGTAAGGCATAAAGTTCCATTTGAAGCTCTATTTTTACTAGTTTTTTAAATACCTTATGACACTTTCCTATATCCCTTGGATTTATTCATCATTTGACATATTTGGTAGTATATACAAATATATTTACTTTTTTTTTTAGGGATGTTGATATTTACAAACTTTTGTGTGTTGGTGTAATTTACTAGTATTGTGGCACTGTTGCTCTTTAAATGAAAAGGAAAAGAGCTGAAACCAATCTTGCAAAAAGGTAGAATTCATTTCGTTATAAAATATAAACAACCATGAGTAAGATGGAATTGAATTGCAAAGAGTGAATATGGCATTGTACTTAACAAAGAATAATCTAGTGTCATATTGTATGATTATAGTTCAAGAACAAGAATCTATATATATATGGAACAATTATTTCTTGAGTGCATCGTATTTTTTAACACAATTTCGTAGTGTACAAGAGTATTAAAAATATATTATTAAAAATAAGTAATCAAAAGTGACAAAATCCTTAAAAACTAGGTTCAAGGTGTTTGCTAGCAAACATTTACACTAAGAATCAACACTAATATTCAAGATATTTTCCATGAATAGAAAATCTATATTACTTTGTTAATGTTGGTATTTCTATAATGAGTCAACCTATTCATAGATTGGTTAGGTTCAAAGTGTTTGCTAGCAAACATTTACACAAAGAATGAACACTAAGATTCAAGATATTTTCCATGAATAGAAAATCTATATTACTTTTTTAATGTTGGTATTTCTATAATGAGTCAATCTATTCATAGATTGATTCTTTTTTAGGTAATTTGTAATGGTCATTATCCAAGATATCAAGATTCCTTAGGTTAGTGAGTCGGGCCAAGCTATGATATATGCTCCCTTAGTTATGGCCTCAAATAAAAAATTCATTAAAAAACTCAATGATTAACATGATTATGTAATTCACGCCAAGTTTTGCATTTTTCTATGTTCTTCAATTAATAACAAGAGAAAGAAATATTCATTGCCAAGAGTCATTTATATTTGGACTAGGTTGACAAAACACATCTTGAAACCATCTAGTGAGACCTAATGATAATGGGTAAGTAAATCTGCCCCTCTGCTTCACATGTTGGCACCATGAATAGAAAATCTATATTACTTTGTTAATGTTGGTATTTCTATAATGAGAAAATCTATTCATAGATTGTTTCTTTTTTATGTAATCTGTAATGGTCATTAGCCAAGCTATCAAGGTTCCTTAGGTTAGTGATTTGGGCCAAGCCATTATATATGCTCCCTTAGTTATGGCTTCAAACAAAAATTTCATTAAAAAACTCAATGATTAACATGATTATGTAATTCACGCCAAGTTTTGCATTTTTCAATGTTCTTCATTTAATAACAAGAGAAAGAAATATTCATTGCCAAGAGTCATTTATATTTGGACTAGGTTGACAAACACATCTTGAAACCATCTAGTGAGACCTAATGATAATGGGTAAGTAAATCTCTCCCTATGCTTCACATGTCCTACATATCGTCATGAGTCTTGGTCACATCTCTGTGTAAGACATGAGTGACCTACTTGTGTAGTAAACTACTCAAAAAGGAACCAGTCTCCCACTTTTATAGTCTTTTCCAATGTCTTCCACTTTGGTGGTCTTTTCCAATTGTAGAGGCCCTTTGACTAAAGGAATAGTTATAAAGAATACTTCATTTTGGATGATAAAGTCTAATTTATAGAAATAAAAGAGTCTTAGATGGGACCTAATTATTATACTCATTTATTACTTCAGGCATATTGACCAAAGTTATTCAATGATTATCTTATTGATGGTATTTATATTCATATAATGGAACTTCAAATTGACAACTTATTGGATTTGTGTTGGATATGTAGGCATAATTTAAACATGGTAGTAACTATGTGAGGAAACAAGGAATCATAATGTTATGAGGGCCATGTGACCTAACACTAGTGATATATCCACTCATAGTAGAAACATTTTCTAATGAAAACCCATATCATATGGGAGTTTTTATGTTAGAAATAACATTTTATCCCTACTAGTTAACAAAAACACTTCATAAGTAAATTGATATTTCATTGAATTTCTATTTAATAGTATTTTTAATGGTATATCAATGTTCTGTAGAGTTATCTCCTTCTCCATTCTCAAATGATTTAGCCAAGAATTAGCATATTTATGCCAACCCCTATTAAGCAATAGGTAGCAAATTTTCTTTCATGTTAGTAGTCTCTTGTGCCTGTACATTAGGTACCTAGTTTTAGTCATTCTCTTAATGGGGAAATAACTAATTATATGAGGATAGGATAGGTTACTTATGATATTAATTATAA
>ML777983.1:286064-298040 GCA_009831015.1 Picea engelmannii
CAACCATAGGGAACTTTTAATGAATCCACTTGCTTGTTGTTTTTCTGAATTGATTTCCCTTGGCGAACCCAACTTTCTAATTTCAATGACTTCTTTGTGTGGGTTTTGTTGATTATTATGAAAAGATTGTGGTTTTATCTTCTTTCTCTTATCCCTTTAGTCATTAGTCCTTGCCTGAGTAGTTGGCCAGGAGTTGAATCGACAATCGTCATTTCGGTGTTTAAAGACCTATAGATTCAAATGCCCTGTTTTTTTGTGCATGGATGATGACTGAAGGATAAGAATCTGCCATGCTGTCTATGGACCCCTTACTTATCTTTTAGTTGATTGATTCATGGTTGAATTTTTAGTTTTTGCATCTTCTTATTTGATGTGGATTATGAATGATAAAACTCTGAGTGGAATAACAGTCCCTTGGCGAACCCAACTTCTGATTTCAATGACTTCTATTTGTGGGTTTTATTGATTATTATGAAAAGATTGTGGTTTTATCTTCTGTCCCTTATCCCTTTAGTCATCAGTCCTTGCCTAAGAAGTCAGCCAGGCGTTGAATCGATGATCATCACTTCGGTGTTTAAAGACCTATAGATTCAAATGCCCTGCTTTTCTATGCATGGATGATGAGTGAAGGATAAGAATCCGCCATGTTGTCTATTGACCCCTTACTTATCTTTTAGTTGATTGATTCATGGATGAATTTTTAGTTTTTGCGTCTTCTTCTTTGATGTGGATTGTGAATGATAAACCTCTCAGTGGAATGACAGTCCCTTGGCGAACCCAACTTCTAATTTCAATGACTTCTATGTGTGGGTTTTATTGATTATTGTGAAAAGTTTGTGGTTTTATCTTCTGTCACTTATCCCTTTAGTCATCAATTTGTGCCTGAGCAGTTGGCCAGGAGCCGAATTGATGGTCATCACTTTAGTGTTTAAAAACCTATAGATTCAAATGCCCTTCTTTTATGTGCATGGATGATGAGTGAAGGATAAGAATCTGCCATGTTGTCTATGGACCCCTTACTTATCTTTTAGTTGATTGATTGATGGTTGAATGACCAGTCTTTGCACCTTCTAATGAGAGATTACCTATGTGGCTTAATTGTTTAAAAATTGAATTTATCTCTAAGTTTTTAATTGCTTGAACTTGTGTACATCTCTATATTTTTATTGATAAACTCTACATTGTGGATAGATATTGAGGAGTTATGTCGACACGAGATTATCCAAACATTCCTTGCAAATTCTCTAGGAATTCTCAAGAAGGAAGAACAAGAACTCCGTCTTCAACTGAGACTCCGAGTGAGCACCAACAATCTCATCAGAGGAGATTTTCAAACGAGTCTATAAATATATCAACTGCAAAACCTGCTCAAACCAGTGTTATGGATGTAGCCTTCTTAGATAGGTTGCACATCAATACTCCTACACCTGGGAATGTAGGGAATGTAACATCCCGCTATGGCGTGCTGAGTGAACTTATTCTTTGAGGACACTTGCTCACAAGTGATCCGGATTATTATGCTATTAAAACATTTGGTTTTGATTATGAGGCGTTATGGTTTGATGACATGTTTTTTTACTGCATTGACATAGACAGGTGCTATTAACTCGTTTTACTGAGTGTGCATGATTTTGGGACCTCGAGGATGCAGAGGCATCGATGGAACCCCTTGGACTCTGGATCGAGTTAGGGAGTTTACCTTTGGGGTTTGATTGTTTTACTGTGATTTTAGTGCTTCTGATTAGATGAGGTGATGTGGATGTATTCTAACATGATTTGTTGATGATGCAGGTTGACAATAGCTTGCCGACCAGACTCACATGTGGAGTAAAGGGGTCACGCATGACTACTAGAGATGTTGAACTATAGGTTAATGATTGCCTAGTTTGAGAGGACCAACGATGTCATGAGGGCAGACTGTGACAATAGCTCATGATGATTCTAAGGGGCGCATAATAAGGCGAGGGCCTTATTCCTTAGAGGCCCTTAGTCTCCCACAAGTTCACTTGGCGGAGTGTTGAATCTAGGGGTTATTGATGTCTACCAAGTCATTCAAGAGGTGAGTGGCACCCTTGGAGCATGTGGTGCATCCTGAAGGGCACGTCACACGAGAAAAATGGAGAGTGACGAGTGGCACCCTTGGAGCAAATAGTGCATCCTGAAGGGCACATTGCGCAAGGGAACAGATGAGGCGAGTGGCACCCTTGGAGCACCTAGTGCATCGTGAAGGGCACATCACATTGTTGATGATAGGCGAATAAACTTAGATGTCCTTAGGACGAATAACGTGTTAAGAAATTTAAAAAAAAACTTCCCTAATTAAATGTCACCCTGTATGAAAAATTAAGGTTTAAGTCTAAACTATGTTGGTGGTAAAATTTTATCTCTCTATAAAAATAAAAATAAAATAATAATAATAATAAAAATAAAAACCACCTAAATAATAATTATGACCTTAGTTAAATCTTGTAACGCGAAGGGAATAAGAAATTTAATTTATTCAAAAAAAAAAAAATTAATCTGTTGGAATAAATTTAAAAGAAAAAGGGGAATTAATGGTTTTATTATTTTGATAATTTTAAAATATTAATTAAATGAGAAAAGGGAAAAAGGGTTAATTTCAACACCTACCTTTATGAGTTCTAATTAAGAAGGGGAAAGAGGGAAAATCTAAAAATTTAGGAAACTAGGAAAAGAGGTAAACATAAAAAGGGAAAAAGGAGAAACATAGGGAAAAAGAGGAAAGTCAAACTTAGAAAAAGTATCTACCATTTAAGAGCTTTCTAATTTAAACTAAAAAAGCAATTTAATAAAAAGGAAAGTTATTAAAACCTGTAAGAGATTTGGGGACACCTAGGAATGATTCTAGGAGTAACTCTAGGTGGGTGAGGGAAATAAAAATAATTAATTAATTAAAGAAGTTAATTTATGAGGAAGGAAGGGGATGGATGACACTTGTACGGGGAGGAAGTTTTAGGAAATTAATTATAAAAACTTAACTAAAAGAGAATTTTTGGAAAGTAAAGAACCACGAAACTCTATATAATGAAGGGAGGTAATGGAGGGTGGGGGTCTTTTGTTTTTCCTAATGTTATGCTGCAGAAATATCTACTTGACTGATTTACTTGTGGGAGTTGGGATACCCAACTCGGAGAGGAGTGGTAGCTCGACCTTGTGAGGCAAGCTGGGAGCTAATCATAATCTCTAGATAGTGTGTATGGCCCCTTTGTGGCTCAGGGGGCTAAGGGGGAAGAAGAGTACCCCTAGCATTGGTTGGGAGGTATCGGTGAAGTCTCGTCGGTCGGTGAACGGGAGTGCACGGAGCGCACAGACGTCACTCAGAGCTGGCGAATAGGCAACGGTATTCTATTTTCATTTTGTATAGTAGATGTTGTAGGTTTTATGTTTGGATCTGCATGTTTATTAGGTAAGTAGATTGAATGTTTAGATTGATGACGAAACTTTTCTTAGCCTAGCTTGACGATTTTTGACTCCCATGGCCTTCGTTCTCCCCGCACGTCTTGACCACCTGGTTGTCTTGATTGTGACCTTCGTGGTCATTTAGCCTTCATCCCTAGCTCACCAGTCCTCGCCTGAGCAGTTGGCCAGGAGTCTGATCTACAGTCGTTTCCTTAGCGTTAAAAGACCTATGGATCTCAACGCCCTGCTTTCCTATACGAGGATGATGAAGTGAAGGAAAAACCCATCCATCGTCTACCTATGTTATTGTCCTTGGCAGTTTGTTGTCCAACGTCTTCTTGCGATTGAATCTCTGTATGTTTTTCCATTCATTTCCAGGAAAATTAAGTCTGCGTTGATACATCTCTTAGCGGATTTACTGTGTGGTTTTTGTGTCTTTTTACATTGGTCTACCTAGTAACTCTACATTTTATTCTTTTTGCTGGAAACTCAAATATGTGTTGTGATCCCTCCCTACAATTATTGATGGTATTTATTCACGGCGTCCCAACACACCAATTCATGAAATGGATTCTACGTTTTTAATTTATTTTCTTGATATTTTAGCTATGTTTTCATGTACTCCCCGGTGATCACATTCTGAGTTTTATCACTTTTAATTGGAAATTTTGCCCTGCTTTTTTCTGAGCGTTTTCACAGTTAGGGTAGCGTATTTACCCAGTGCCTTGTGGTGTTAAACTCAGTAGACTCATTATTAGTTGACCTAAATTTGGCTGTGCAATGGGAATTGGGAACCCGTTCTAGTTTCTGGCTGTATAAATTCATTATAGATGGCTGAGGTTTAAATTCGTTTTGGTTGTTTCTAGTATGTATTATTCTGATATAATGTCTTAAAACTATATTAATTCAAGATTGAAATTGCGAAGGGCATTCGGAAATCACCTCATATTTAATAGATCTGACTGATGGCCTCGTGGAAATTACATTGGATTTCAAAGATGTGAACCGCACGCAGAGCTCCTTGGTATTACGAAGTTTCTCAATGCGCACAGTAATGAATGACATTGTGTACTCTGTCACAAGTGTGGTTTTCTCCTTCTTCGGTAGTTTAAGAAAAAAATGTTTTTTTCATTGAGATTTCAATCTGCCTGCTCTGGTGGTCATCGACTTCATTTCTCCAGCTCTTCACTATCTTTGTGCTAACCTTGGAGCTTTGGTTTCTAAGGATTCCGTTAGAGTGCCATTTAAGGACATAATTACTTGGCATGGATTTATCCTTTTGCAATTTACTGTATCTATTGGAGACAATACTCCATGTTCAACATATTGATGGAAAATGCCCCTGTTCCTTAATTAATTGATGGAAAACCCATTCCATCTGGAGATAAGTAGATGGCGATTGTACTTGTTCCCTTGATATTCGAATGGCGAGTCTACCCCTCCGAGTGAACCCTTTTTATTCTTATCTCGATCGGTAATTACCTTCTATGAACAATGGATTTCCCCCTTTTTTTTACATAGCAGTTGGGTAAGCATCTCTTATGGTGAGATTGGATAGAATTGCTTGCGCAACAAATTGTTGACTGTACTAGTAGCATTACATAAAGTATCATACCTTGCTATCACTTACATTTTAGATTCTCCACCTAATGAATCCCAACCCCTTTTACTAGCCTTCATGTTGATTAACCCATTTTTGACCATTCGATTAGGTTGCCAGTAGAGTACTCAACAAAATTCCCTCAATCTTATTTCATTAACTTTCTTTTACGGTGAACAAATTACCCTGAATTGGAAGCGATTACATGAGGATATCGATTGCTGAGGTTGACCTTTTTCTATAGTTAGTAGTGTCTAGATTCTCCTTCATTTTGATTGATCACCCAACTTTCACACTGCCTTACTTTAATTTCCTACAGCGAGGTTAACGGTCTACTTGCCGAATTTTAGGTACCTACCTTGAACAGTTAACCGTTAGCTTGGAAATAGCCCTCCTTAATGGCATTATCTTTACTCTGCAGTTTCTTTAGTGTTAAGAGATAGTTGGCTATTTTAGTACGGTTAATATAGCTAGACGATTGGTTGTGATTTAAATTGTGAATAAGTGTTCAAATTGTAGCATTCTGCTTGATGTTGATAACTTGTTATATAATGTTAATTGCTAAGTTAGAATTGCCCAATTAGATTGTAATTATTTTTATAGTTTCAGTATTTATTCAATTAGACTTGCTAAATTGATTTGTAATTTATGTTAAATTAGATCGCATATTAATGACTAGTCTGTAATTTAGACTCACTAAATTGATGGTGTTAAATGTTAGATTTGATTGTACATTAATGACCCTATTGTAATTTTAGACTTGACAATTTAGATTGGTATTCATTGATTAAAATAAATTGTAATCATTGACTATCTTAGACTAGATGTATGGTCGGGTTGTTGGTGTAGTCATGTTTTATCTTGCATTTCCCTCGAGTAACATCGTCCTGTGTCTTGTCGATCATTTTCTTGGGATCGGGGTGTAGCCTTCCTGTTAGTATTCAACTCCTAGTGCATCGAGTTATCTAGAGTCCTTGGTCTAGATAGGATGTGCTACGCCAAGGTTATTGATGCGTCTATGATCTGGGGACGACATGATTCCTGATGAGGGGGTCATGCCATGCCCTATCAGATATTGGTAGATGATAACTTGGCCGGAGTCAGTACCTTCTACGTGAGTGTTGTTGAGTGTTGTTAGTTCTTTGGTGTGCCTTGAGGTTCTAGTCTTTGGTCATCAAGGTCATTGTGTTGGGAGGGGGATGCATTCCCTTAGATTGTAGCTCTAGTCTTGTTTGCATCGGGTGAGTAGTTGTTCCTCCTTATTATTCTGTGCATGTTTTGCCTAGTTTCCCTTGTGCTTGTGCATGGATTCATAGTAGCCTTTTGTCGGCACTGTGTTCTTGCGTATCATCGTCAGTGGTGTGGTCAAAATGTTATCATCATCACCTCCTTGCCTACATCAAGAAAACAAAAAGAATTTCACTTCTGCTTTGCTTGTTGTCGTAACCTTGGGGTCATTACACATGGTATCAGAGCAAGTTCAACCCTGGGAGGGTGGGTCACCAGGCTTTCCACTGCAGTAAACCTGTGAGTATTAACACTTGCGTTAATTAAAAACCTTAACTTTCCCAGTTGGAAATCTCATTTAGAGGATGCCTCAGAGGTTCACAACGTGGTGTCGTGGAAGGAGGAGCGATGCATCCAAAAGTTCCCGCACCCTAGGAGTCGAAACCCCAAGGGGAAGAGAAAGACCTTGGTTTGGTTTCGCTTATTGTAAGGGATGATAATGGTATGACAAGGACCTTCCAGGTACTGTCAAGGGGCCTTGATTCACCATCAGTACTGAGATGAGGCTAGGGCACCTATGCCCCTGAGGGTCCATCACACGCCCTAGCTAGTACCGTTAGAATCCAGTGAGAACTCGAGAGAGTTGAGTTCTTGAGTCCACGAGCGTCATGGATGGTTGTGTCATCGAGGCATGGTTGTAGAGAAAGGCATTGTGCTTCATCTTTGCGATCGTGACCTCCAGCATGAAGGTCTGCTTGGTGGTCTTTCAACTGAAAGGAAATTCTCTTCTATGGTGAAAGATGCTCTTGCCACTTTGAACATGGTTGTCGATGATGTGTCATGGGAACTGTTCTAGGAACAGTTCCAGAAGAGGTCTCTTTCTGAGGAATTCATTGAACGTCATCTCAATGAGTTCGATGCCTTGCCACAGAGTGACCGTATGATGCCGAGTACGAGGCCCATTTGTGGAGATGCTCCAGTGTTCTCTGCTCCCTCACCAAGAAACTAAGGTCAACGAGTTTATGTTGGGCTTAGCATTGGAATTCAGCTTCTACTTCAGGTACCAAGATTATTGGACTGAAGAAATTATGTTGGAATGTGGGGAGCCACATTTCTAGCATGAATGCCCAGTGAAGAGGACTAGAGCATCAGGATCAGTCGAACCCACTACCATGGGAGATTTGAGCAAGGCCCATCGGATTCATGCAACGGTGAATAACCGTCAAGAAGAACATCAGTCGACTATGCCCGAGACGATGGGTACCGTCGCCAACCAGACCCTTAGTATTTTGATAGATCCTGGTGCTACCGAGAATTTCATTTCTGATGCAGTGCTAAAAAGGATTAAGGTAAAGGCAGTCGAATAGGACCATTTTAGCTTCATAGAGATGGCTTCGGGAGCCAAACAGAAGGTTGGAGGAAAGGTTATGGGCTATATCCTTAACCTGGGAGAGTTTGTCACAAGGGCCAACCTGTACATCACGATCTTAGGATCTTATGACGTCGTGATTGGTATGGACTGGTTGGAATCGTATGAGGCGATAATCAATTGTAAGATGAAACTGTTGAGCTTGTTCGATGATGAGGGACAGAGACGGGTGATTATAGGATGGAACCAGGGAGTTTCCTTGAGGTTCATCTCTTCCTTGCAACTTCGAAAGAGCATGCATGTAGAGACCCAACTTAATTAAATACAAAATTTTAATTCAAATAACATATAATGGCCTTCTCATACATAAATTATTCATTCACATCATAAGAATAAATATTCTGCATAACTTAAAATCTATCTACAGCATGGAAATAACTCAACAATTCACAATAAAATACCTGCTTCTGATGCTAATTCCCATCGATATGGATGTCCCTTCCCTGCTGCCTTGCTGCTAACTTGCCTAGCCTGTTGCACTGACCAACACTGCCCAAACCGACTATCCTCCCAACCATCTAGGAGCAGCCTGTCCGGCTCCCTAGCTCCAGGAAACCGAAAGGAATCCTGGCCCCCGTGCCCAAAACCCCTAGCAACCCGGTGCCCCCTGCAATGATACTCACTGTCTGCAGAACTCTCCCACAGAACTAGAAAAACCAAGCCAAGAAACCAGTGCTCTCGTCCCCCTCCAAAATGCTTCCTCCCAAAAATAAAAAATCCTCCTCCCAAAAGAATGCCTTCCACCATAAGGCTCTCCCCCGTCATATTCCCCCTTCATCGACTCTTCCCTTCATTAATTTCCTTATCCAATTATTTATTATCTTATCCCCTTGTATTTATTATCTTATCTTATCTTATCCTTACATTTAATGTGATATCCCCTCCCATATACGTAAGTATTAATAAATTAAATTATTAACCCCATTAATTCTTTACTCACATAATTAAAGAGTCAATTAATAATTAATTAATCATTGACAGTTATGAATAAATAATTAATGATAATTAATTAGTTAATATTATATAAGAAATAATTATTGTTTAGCTAACATATTAGGACAATTAGATTATCAATTAATTATAATTAATAATCTTATACATTTATTTAAGCAGGGTCATTACATACACCCACCATTCAAGAAACTTCGTCCCGAAGTTAAGGTATCTTACAGTACAAAGGAAAAGAAACATGGTTCACACATTCATAACAATTGACCGACACTATCAATAAGTAAGTGAGGAAAACTCATACATACTAGTGTATATGTACAAGAAATGTATGTGTAACTAGTACATACAAGTCTCGTGCATGTACTAATAATCAAAACTACCATCCTTTAGTAATTTATGTAGGCATCCAATCCAGTCAGGAAGACTAGTCTTTTATAAAAGACAACAACCAATCAATTGTTTGAGAAATTCTTTAATTGCTATTATCTGGTTCAACAATTTTATTTAGACAACTATGGTTTAGTTACGTAATTATGAATATTCATATATACACATTTCTCTCTTTTTTTTTTTTTGAAGGGAAAACATTAAATTCCACCATCCGACAAATCTCCATACTCTCTCAACTAATTCTACTCATCCTTCCTCCCTAACCTACTTCCATCTCCATTCCTATCCTTCCTCTGCTAGACTATCTTGGAGCATCAACTATATTGACCTAACTCCAAATAGAACCCGTAAGAGGAAGTGTCACTATCTCGACCAAGCTTCTCTAGCAAGCAACTAACAGTCATCATCACATGTCTAGGGGAGCATGAACTAACACCGTCCTCCCATGACTTCAGGTTTTGGAGGATACACGGTGGGAAATGTATCCACCCCTCCTAACAGGACTAGGGTCCACACCCTACAATGGAGGATACACAATGAGAAATGCCTCCACCCCTCCTAACAGGACTAGGGTCCACGCCCTACAATGGAATACACAGTGGCACCGTGTTGCTAGGGGTTTTGTCATTGTTTATTCAGTTTTGGGCAGTCTCTTCTCCTGAAATCCTGCACTGGTCCACATATCATAGCAATGCATCCAAACCAATATAATTTCACATACAATATTCATACCATAATGTTTCTTGGCTACTGGTCATGATATCCACATTCATCATCTTTATCCCTTGGCTATTTCATAGCCCTTAACCTGCAGATTAGTCTGTAACATAAACTCATACATTTCTATGCATTATCATCATATAATTGCATACTATCATCATTTCAATTTGGTATCCCTGTACCGATAAATTAACATCAAAGTTTTCTAGTTAGAAATAGATCTCATAATATCCCATAATTCAATTTTGACACCCATTCATAAGATTATCATTTACCAAAATAGATTGCATCATATCCAACATCTTTCTAATAGCATTTATCCTTCATAAAATTCACATTCTCACAATATGTCGCATCATATACATCATCATGAATATCATTTAATCATTCGTACAATTTACATTCTCATAGTAGATCGCATTACATACATCATCATCAATAACATTTAAACATTCATAAAAGTTCATACATTTTAAAGTTTAAGTGTATCATTTAATAGTTTCACTGTGACTAGAAAATAAAGTATATAGGTCTCAAGTAATCCTGGCTATCTAAGTCAAAAGATGGTGTCACATACACCCTACCTTCGAGAAACATATTCTCGAGGTGGTCAAAAAGTGAGGGATAACTTCTCATTGTATTGTCTCGGCATCTTCCCAAGTAGTAGATCCTGGACTATATTTGTCCCACTGGACCTTAACTTGGTCTACCAGATGATTCCTGAGTTGTCGGACTCTATAGTCCAATATGTGTAATGGTTCTACCATGAGGGTTCCCATGTATGATACTTGCAATTCCTTCCAATTTAGTTTATGTGATTAATTAGCAACATAATGACATAAAATAGATATATGAAATACATTATGAGTTTTATGCAAGTGGGGTGGCAGTACGAGACGATAGGCAACGGGTCCAATTTTCTCTTGGATTCTGAACAGTCCTATAAATCGAGGTGACAACTTTGTCCCCTTCCTGAACCACATGGTATTCTTATTAGGCCTGATACGAATGAAAACCTGGTCTCCCACTTCATAACTTTGGTCGGTCCGGTGTGCATCCGCATAACTTTTCTGCCTATCTCGTGCTTCCTTTAGTCTCTTCCTAATATGAGTCACCTATTCTTCCATCCCCTGAATCAATTATGGCCCAACCGTTACTCGGTCTTCTAGTCTATTCTAACTCAATGGCGTTATGCATGGCCTCCCATACAAAGCTTTGTAGGGTGGCATTCCGATGGAACTATGAAAACTGTTATTGTAGGCAAACTCTACCAAAGGTAAGTACTTCTCCCACTGGGTTTGATTATCCATGACATACATCCCAAGCATGTCTTCCATGACTTGATTTACTCTCTCTGTTTGCCCATCTGTTTCAGGATGATAAGATGTGCTTAGGTTCAATTGAGTCCCCAACGCTGGCTGTAAACTTGTCCAAAACCTAGAAGTGAATCTGGAGTCCCTATCTGAAATGATCTTCTTAGGTATCCCGTGCAAATAGATTAGCTCACTTACAAGCACACGTGCCACATCAGTGACATTGTAAGTGTCTCTAACTGGAATAAAATGAGCACTCTTGGTTAACTTATCCACTATCACAAGAATGGCATTGTGTCTATGAGATGTGAGAGGCACCCCATAACAAAATCCATAGATATGACTTCCCACTTGGACATAGGAACATCATGTGTTTGTAGGAGGCTTGCCGGGTGATGGTGGTCAGCTTTCACTTGTTGACATTCTAGGCACTTGGCGATGAAATGGACTACATCACGCTTTGTGCCTAACCAGAAGAATATTTTCCTTATATCTACGTACATCTTCTTCACACCTGGATGTGCACAATAAAGTGCTCTGTGGGCTTCCTTCAGTATGATGCTTCGAATATCCCCATTCTCAGGGATGTACATCCTTCCTCAATATCTCAATAGTGTTAGGATATTTAGACACTTAGGAGTTAGTTAAGATCTACTTGGTTTAATATGTCGTTAGGTAAAAGTGTGTTTCTTTAGTATGCATTAGTATGCATTTGTAGTTAGGAAATCCGACGGTCACGATATGTTCCTGACATAGAGTGATTCGACGATTCATACTCTCCTTGATCTTAACAGCCATTGATCCATGGCTTAACACTCGATTGGTCCATGATCTCTATTTAAAGAGCATGGAGGGTCATTTGCCGATGATCGATTGTGAGAAACTCTCTTGTAAAATCTCTCTGTAATCTTTTTCTTTGCATTAAT
>ML777983.1:302872-322421 GCA_009831015.1 Picea engelmannii
ACGATATGTTCCCGACATAGAGTGATCCGACGGTTCATACTCTCCTCGATATTAACGGCCATTGATCTGTGGCTTAACACCCGATTGGTCCATGATCTCTATTTAAAGAGCATGGAGGGTCATTTGCCGATGATCGATTGTGACAAACTCTCTTGTAAAATCTCTCTATAATCTTTTTCTTTGCATTAATAAACTGCTCCAAGTGGCCGCGTTGGCTGGGGCCGTGGATGCTTCCCCATAGGGGTTTTACCACGTGAAAACATCGGTGTGTTGATCTTTGATCTGGTTATGTGAGTGGTTACTGAAGGTGTTCGTCCTCTATTGGAATACCTGTGTTGTCGAACAAATAGTCCGTCTATTTCCAGACTATGTCCTTCATACTTTGGATCTAACTACCTCCCGCTCTGGAGGTTTGAAGTAACCTTTAAATACCAACTGTCTCCTTGAAGTTGTGTCAACATTTGTTCCCTCAGATTGACCTTTAAGGGTACCAAGGAGAAGATATGTGGTCTCCTACTCAAGCCATATATGACCACATTTTCTTTTCCCTTGATGTATAGAATGCCCAAAATCGTACTCACTCAAAAAATTACTCCATCACCTTTGCCTGGCATTCCAATCTCTTTGAGTGAAGAAATGTTTTAAACTTTGATGATCCATTTTAAGTTCAGAGTTTTGCCCCACAAGATATTGCCTCCAAAGTTTCAGAGCTAGCATTACAGCTGCCAACTCTAAATCATGAGTCATGTATGAATTTTCATGTTTCTTCAACTTCCTTGATGCATAGGCTATCACTCCTCCATCCTGCATCAACAAGGCCCCCAAACCTTGCTTCGAGGCATCCATGCAGACTGTGAAGTCCTTTTCCATATCCGGCACTCATAGAATTGGCGCACTAGTTAGTAACCTCTTAAGCTCAATGAATGCACTATCACATTCTTTTGTCCATTCATACCTAACCCCCTTGCATTGCAAGGTGGTGATGGGTTTCGCTATTTTTGAGAATCCTTCTACAAAGCTCTGGTAATAACCTGCTAGCCCCATGAAGCTTCTCACCTCATGGTCATTTTTCGGCACTGGCCACTCCATAATGGCCTTTACTTTTCTGATTCCACAAAGATTCCTTCGCCGAAAATGATATGACCTAAATAGTGAATCTCTTTTTGAAAGAAGGAACACTTTGACAACTTCCCTTACAATTCATTCTCTCTAAGGTAGGAAAACACTAATCGCAGGTGTTCCTCATGTTCTCTTTCATTCTTGGAATAGACGAGGATGTCATCTAGAAAGACTTGTACAAAACAATCTAAGTACTTCTGGAATACGTCGTTCATGAGGCTCATGAATACTGCTGGCGCATTGGTCAATCCGAAAGGTACTACAACAAAATCGTAATGTCCAAACCAAGTTCGAAAGGCAATTTTTGGGATATCAGCTTCCTTAATCCTTAACTGATGATACCCTAATCGCAAATCAATCTTTGAGAATACCGCTTCTCCTTTCATCTGATCGAAGTGGTCATCTATTCGCGGCATCAGGTACCTATTTTTCACTGTAGAATGGTTCAAGTCCCTGTAGTCTATACATAGTCGGAAGGACCCATCCTTCTTCTTTACAAAAATTAACGGCGTTCCCTAGGGTGAAACAATGGGCCTTATTAGCCCCAAGTCTAGTAACTCTTTCAACTGTATTTGCAATTCACAAAGTTCCGACGCTGTCATCTGATACGGAGTCTTGGAGATTGGTTCTGCACCAGGTTTTAGCTCAGTAGTAAAATCAAGCTCCCTCTTAGGAGGTAACCCTGGTAACTCATTCGGAAAAACATCCTGAAATTCTGACAATACCGGGTACTGATCCAATGAGGGTCCCTTCCTTTCTTTCACTTCTTCCACTACATACAATCGACACCCTTGCCTCAAGCATCACTTAACCTTCATAGTTGATATAAAGTGTAATGACACTTTTCTCTGTACACCCTGGATCTCTATTGGTCTTCCTTCATCATCGACACAAAGCACCCTCTTTGCGAAATAATCTACCAAAGCTCGATGAGTTTCTAACCATTCCATTCCAATGATTAGGTCATATGCCCCAAGAGCAATGACGCATACCTTCAACCTGGTAGTACACACTCCCAGATCTACTATACCATCATCAACACTAGGTCCTACTACTTGTTTTTTCCCTCGAAGCCATCTTGAATTGTTTAAAGTCATCGTGCTCATAGGCTACCAACCCACTCTTTTCTATTGCAGATGGTGAAATGAAACTATCTGTCGCACCAGAATCAAACAAAATCTTATCATTGATATGATTTAGCACACCTGATGATTCCACCACCGTGGATTGATATTCTGCCTGCAATTATTAACCGTTGTGTAAATCTGATGGCTGCCACTTGCTCTTCCCATCGATACCTTTCCTTCTCTATGCACAATTCTGATTGTAACTCTGGGAAATCACGTTGGCAACGGCGTCCTCCACGTCCCCAATAGGTAACACGGGATTGAACCTACACACGGTTCTGCGAATGTCCTTGAAATGAGTTCCTTCCCTCGGAACCCCTGCCCCTACTAGTTGTTCCCTGAGATGGTCATTCATCTGTCTACATCGTTGGCGATGAACAAGATGTTGTACTCGTTGCCATTGAAATCCCTACGGCTACTGTCCTTGGCACGACTCTGTTACCATATGGCGGTGGCCTTGAGCCCCCTCCCCTGGGAAATTTCCTAGGGGCCTTCTTGACGATTCCAGGACAATGCAGAAAGGTCGACCTCATACCTCCATTCAAGTTCATGTGTTCTCCTGTGTAACGCGTATTTTCCACTGCTTTTGCTACTGAAGACTGATGGAATGGAATGAAAGGGCTCAGTGATTGTCTTGATGAATTGTGTGCAAGGTCTAATGAGCCTGATGCTTGGACAATCGAAGATTATTCTTTAGGCTAGTACCTTGCTATTATTGATAATTAAACTATTTATATGCAAATTTATTTGTAAAAGTGATATGTCTGGCGCGTTGGTGTTATTGCTCTTCTTAAGGCGCATCTCTTGGTGGGTGGTCTTGGGTTCAAAACCCATGGACCTTCTAAAATTTTAATTGACCTTTTAATGTATTTTAACTTTACTCTAAATACACCATTAATTTAATTAAAATTTTAATTTGATAATTAATTACATTAATAATTTTAAAGTTACATAATTATTTAAAAAAAAATTACGTTATACTAAATTATCATAAATTAACTTTAAATTAATTTACCCTAATTAACCCAAATTATAATTTAGTGCAACCATTTAATTAACTTTAAATTAATTTAATTAAACTAACCTAAATTAACTTTACAATAAAAAATAAAAAATAAAGAATTTAAATGAAAACACACGCACAATTTATAAAAGAAATTTAAAAATAAGAAAATTGAAATAATTTAAAAACAAGTGCGGGCACGCATGGATTCCACGTGCCCGCCTTGATTCCTCTAGCACCTTCCTTTCTAAGCCATAACTCCACATTTCTTGTCATTTTATTTTGGTTACGCAGTCGGCCGCCATGGCCATTCCCCTTGCATCTTTTCTTTTTGGTGGTTCTCTCACTAAACTGGTACGGAATCAGTTCTTCCTTGGTCTCCATCCTCGTTTGTCAAGTGATGGCTTGTATTGTGTGTGTTCCAGGGTTTTTTTTTTTACTAAAAAAATAAATTTGTTTCCTGTGTATAGCGTGCAACTACCTAGCTTGCTTTTTGAGTTTGGTAGTTGTGGGGCTTGTATTTCTTATGATTTTACTGTAAATTCCTGTTATTTCTCATTTCCTCATTTTTGCCCCCCCCTTTTTTTTTTCTTTTTTTTTTTAGCGGGTCAACTCGCATTTAAGAAATTGTTTTCCATTTGATATTTCTTGCATTGTAAGCTTCATCATATGGCATTTCATGGTTGTTTAGTCTTCCTTCTTGGAGGTTTAATATTCGATCTTAATGATGACAGGTCTTCCTGCTGTCTTAATGATCTTTATAGGTTATTGATTATAGGCGTAAGGCCCTATTTTCTTTTTCTATTTAAGGTAATATTAATGTAAAGCATAATAAGGTCTAGTGTGGGAATGCAGTGCCTCGCGTAGCGAAGGTTATTTCATAACCTATCATGATATTCTTGCTTTCTCTATGTCCGCGCGTGGTCCTACACGGCGATAGTCCATGATTGTACCCTTTATGAATCAGGATAGGATTTGTTCTTTGAATGAGGGTCATTCTTCCTCTGTTTACCAATAAAGAATTAGTTCACCAGCTCTACTCCACTTACTTTCTTCTGAGCTGGCCTTCAATAGTACTATTCCTAAATCTACTCCCTTCTTCGGTTATGTTCTGGAGTGGGCTCGGTCTCGGATCTTTTTTTTTTTTCTGGAAAGAAGTCCTAAGAGATCTAAAGGAATATTATTGTTTGAAGTTATTGGTCGATGGGCTCGACTTGAGCACACCATACCCTTTTCTATAGCTTCTTCACCCATCATCGGCCTAACTCCTAGGCTCTCTTTGGTGAGCTATGCGTTGCATGGTGACTTTTGGTTTGGTGCTTGCGTGCTATGGCCTTACGTTGCCATCTAACCTGGCACTCNTTAATTTCTGGAGTTTGCAGGGGGTATTTTTATTTATTTATTTAATATCTCATGTATGGCACTGGTTGTTGGTAGTGTTGGGATTTGAAGAATGAAGTGGGCAGTTCGTAGTGTTGGGCTTTGGCCGCTTCACTGTTAAATGCTCTCTTTGTACGTATAGATCCACTTGGAATCAACCTTGCTACAGATTGCACATTGCAATGTTGAAGCCATATCACCAAATGCCTCCACTTCATATTTTAATATCTATTCAAAGTTTTAACCTCCTATGTCTTTGGAAAAGGTGGCAGAAGGTGAAAGCGTGGTTGGTACTCGGAGTCGACTGGTATTTGAGGAAATTACTGCATTAAATGGTTCGGATTCGATTAACCGCAGGCAGAGGCACACAGGATACAAAAGCGGTACTTCCCTTAAAGATGTTTAAGTTGTACGTCTATTTGCTTTGAAGAAAAACGTAAGTTGTACGTCTATTTTCTTTGAAGAAAAAACCTGAATTCTGCTAGTCTTTGTATACACATAGAAACTGAAAAGTTGCACTGTTTTGGATTAGACAATGAATGCAGTCCATCACGAGACTAGAAAACTTCGGTTTTAATAAATTTAGCTGCAAGCATTCCTATTGTAGGCCCTAACACTGTCATACTATAATTATTTAATTATTCTTCCTTCTTGCTTCAAATAAAATCCATTTGTTTCAAATGGTATTCCATACCCAACTTTAACAGGTTCGGTCCCTGAGTTCACAGTGTTTCATTTTTTGATTTTCTTCCTTTCTGCTGTTACTTTTTTTTTGGAGTTAGTTTCCTTTCCATTCCAAAAAGGCACCTACGTCTACACTTGGGGTGCAATTCTCAGGGCCTCGTTTTAGGTTGAGGTTGTATGCTTAAAAGGAATCACTTGTGGCTGCTGGCATGAGATAAGATTGGGGAGTGAGATGAAATCAATAGTCATGGGCGGAGTAGGAACAAGAGCTGAGGTGAATACGCCTACTGAAGCATCATTATTGGCTTCATTTGGTTACTGGACGTGTTAGGAGATAAGCTTACATTATTGTGCAATTCTCAGGGCCTTTATCCTTTGTCCTAAATGGGCATCTTTGTAGGGTAAACAACTTCTCACTAGAATTTTGATACCGCATACCTTTAAAAAAAACACTCTTTACTTCTGTCATGCCACCCTGTCTCGGAAATGTCAGTGAGAATACTACTTTTCCGAAGAAGTTTATGCTAGATAAACTCAATAACATCATCCTCCCAAGTCTTAAAAATTGGCATTGTAGTTTGTGCAATGCAACCTAAGGATTGCAGTACAGTTGGCAGATGTTCATCGCTTCCCAACATATCCACGAGTCTCTTGTACAGTGAAGAAAGTGCATCGTGTCCAAAATCTACAATGATAGCTTTCACTGCACACTTGTCTTGCTTTCGAGTACCCTCTATGCATAAATTTTCAAGTAGATCTATAGGGCTCCTACTCTTAGCCAAGATGTGCACCTCGTTCTCTTTAATGTGTTTATTATCATTTTCAAGTAGCTCGGCCATATCTTTAATGTGTTGTGTAATGAGATTAGCTTACATTGTTGTGCTATCGTTGCGTTAGAAGTAACGAATAAATACCTCTAATTTATGCTAGACTGATAGGCATGCAGAACAATAGACACAAGTTTCAGTAGCACTAAGTTTTGGGTTCTTCAGTTGTCCACATAGGAGATAACTGTGTATTTAGAATTAATAAATCTATTTATTTCTTCAATTACTATCATATTAGAGTAGTAACAAAAGAAAACAAAGAAGGGCCATGATCTATATATAACACACACATGGTGATAGATTTATTATTATATAACTACTTTTTGACGTATAAATATATATGACTTAATTGTAGTTAAGTCACATGGAAAGGTAATTCTGGGTTGTTCATAACTATTTTTTTTTTAGCTAATTAGATGAGTCATTACATTATTTTCTATACAATTTTACCAGGTGTAAGGCCTCTACTCCCTTTACATTTTCAATATGTATATTATTTATATTTATATTTGTGTAAAAAAAAATTATGTGCTTGGCTTGCAGGTTAGGTGGAGCTGGACCTGGAGTTGGAACTTGGCCTTTAGGCCCAGATTTCAAACTAAGGCACTCTGATACCATGTGTAGAGACCCAGCTTAATTAAATACAAAATTTTAATTCAAATAACATATAATGGCCTTCTCATACGTAAATTATTCATTCACATCATAAGCATAAATATTCTGCATAAGTTAAAATCTATCTACAGCATGGAAATAACTCAACAATTCACAATAAAATACCTGCTTCTGATGCTAATTCCCATTGATATGGTTGTCCCTTCCCTGCTACCTTGCTGCTATCTTGCCTAGCCTGTTGCACTAACCAACACTGCCCAAACCGACTATCCTCCCAGCCAGCTAGGAGCAGCCTGTCCCGCTCCCTAGCTCCAGGAAACTGAAAGGAATCGTGGCCCCCGTGCCCAAAACCCCTAGCAACCCGGTGCCCCCTGCATTGATACTCACTGTCTGTGGAACTCTCCCACAGAACCAAAAAAACCAAGCCAAGAAACCAGTGCTCTCGTCCCCCTCCAAAATTCTTCCTCCCAAAAATAAAAAATCCTCCTTCCAAAAGAATTCCTTCCACCGTAAGGCTCTCCCCCGTCATATTCCCCCTTCACCGACTCTTCCCTTCATTAATTTCCTTACCCAATTATTTATTATCTTATCCCCTTGTATTTATTATCTTATCTTATCTTATCCTTACATTTAATGTCATATCCCCTCCCATATACGTAAGTCTTAATAAATTAAATTATTAACCCCATTAATTCTTTACTCACATAATTAAAGAGTCAATTAATAATTAATTAATCATTGACAGTTATGAATAAATAATTAATGATAATTAATTAGTTAATATTATATAAGAAATAATTATTGTTTAGCTAACATCTTAGGACAATCAGATTATCAATTAATTATAATTAATAATCCTATACATTTATTTAAGCAGGGTCATTACAATGCACAAGGGGTGCAAGATTTATGCAATCCTTGCGTTAAATGAGAAGGGAGTAGCGGAAGGTTTAGAACACCTTCTGGTGGTGAGAGAGTTTGCGGATGTATTTCTGGAGGAGTTACCTTGGCTGCCCCCAGAGAGGGACTTGGAGTTTACTATAGACCTAAAACCGAGGACTGAACCGATAGCAAGAACGCCTTATTGGATGTCGACCCCAGAGTTACAAGAGTTGAAAATGCAACTGAAGGAGTTATTCAACCTGGGACTGATAAGTCCAAGCGTGTCACCGTGGGGTGAGCCTATTATTTTCATATGAAATAAGGATGGGTCGTGGAGGCTCTGCATTGACTACCGTTAATTAAACAAGGCCACAATCAAGAATCAGTGATCTGTTCGATCAAATGAAGGGCACAATGGTGTTCTCCAAGATCGATTCGTGATCATGGTATCACCAGTTACGGATCAAGGAGGATGACATCCATAAGACCACCTTTAAGATGAGGTTTGGACATTACGAGTTTACTATTTTACCGTTTGGACTGACAAACGCCCCAGGGGTATTTATGAGTTTGATGAATGGGGTGTTCCGCAAGTACTTGGACAAGTTCATCCAAGTATTCATTGATGATATTTTGATTTACTTTCAGACGATGGAGGAGCATGATGAGAACTTGCGCTTGGTACTACAGTGTCTGTGAGAGCAAAAATTGTATGGGAAATTGTCCAAATGCTCTTTTTATCAATCGAAGATTCACTACTTGGGGCATGTCATCTCCGACGAAGGCATCGTCATGGATCCATCCAAGGTCGAGGCTATCATGGAATGGCCTGCACCGACGAATGTCCCAGAAGTGCGTAGCTTCATGGGTTTAGTAGGATACTATCGACGGTTCGTCGAGGGATTTTCGAAGATAGCAAATCCGATCACGAAATTGCAGAAGAAAAACAAGAAGTTTGTTTGGACCGAGAAATGTGCGGAAGAATTTCAGAGGCTCACGGATTTGTTGACAACAACACCGATACTAAAGGTCCCAGACATGGATGCGGACTTCTTGGTATGCACTGATGCATCCAAGGAAGGCTTAGGCAGAGACTTGATGCAAGATAAATGAGTGATCACTTACATTTTGAGGAAATTGAGAAGGAATGAGGAGAACTACGTGATGCATGATTTGGAGTTGTTATCTATCGTATATGCCTTGAATATTTGGAGACAATAACTTATTGGATGAAAAAAATTGAACTAAAGACTGACCACTGTGGAATAGAACACATTTTTACGCAAAGCGACCTGAACGCGTGACAATGGCATTGGTCGAAATTGCTTAGTGAGTACGACTTCGAGATTACCTACATAAAAGGAACAATGAACCAAGGGGAAGATGCTTGAGTCAGAGACGACACATCTTTTCGGTGTTGCCTCTTCAGAAGAATCTACGTGAAAAGATTCTAACTTTATAGTGTGATGATGACTGGTACAAAGAGGTCAAGGGTTTTGTCAAACAAAACACAATGATGATACCATGATTTGAAGGATTTTCATTTGATAGCGATGGATTATTGAGGTTTAAAAATCGGATCTACATACCGTCGAATGACAAGTTGAGGATGTTGATCCTGAGCGAGGCTCATAGAGCAGTTTACATGGCTCACCTAGGAGTCATGAAGATGAGGGCATACCTTAAACCCATATTCTTATGGAAAGGAATGAAGGCAGACATAGTCAACTATGTGGCCAGATCTCTAGAATGTTAGCAGGTAAAGGTTGAACATAGACGCCCAGCAGGATTACTACAACCACACACTATTCTAGAATCAAAATGGGAGGTTATTTTGATGTATTTTATTGTTGTATTTCCACTGACAGCAAGGAGACATGACCCGATTTTCATAGTAGTAGAAACTTTGACGAAGAGTGCTCACTTTATCCCTGTGCGCATGACGTACCAGGCACCTGACATAGCTAGAGTTTTCATCAGTGAGATTGTGAGGCTGCATGGCATGCCTAAGAGGATTATATCCAATCGAGGATCAGTGTTTACTGGATGATTTTGGATGAGTTTCCAAGAGGCCTTGGGAACCCAACTTAACTTTAGTACCGTGTATCACCCGGAGACTGACGGGCAGACCGAACGAATGAACCAAACCTTGGAGGACATGATGTGCATGTACGTGATGGAACAACAAAAGCATTGGGAAGAATTCTTGCCACTAGTGGAGTTTGCTTACAACAACAGTTACTAGAGCACCGTTAAGATTGAGCCTTTCTAGTTTCAATATGAGCGACCATGTAAGATGCCTTTGAGTTGGGATCAACTCGAGTATAGGGTCTTGAAGGGACCAGAAGCGATCCAAGAAATGGTAGATCAAATGCAAACAATAAGACAAGGGATACAGGAAGTGTAGGATTGATAGAAGAGTTATGTTGATGTGTGTTGTGTCGACCATAGTTATGATGTGGTGATCGAGTACTCTTGCAGTTGAAACTGCACAAGAGTTCGATCCAATTGGAAAAAGGGGCTAAAAATATCTCCGAGGTTCATGGTAACCTATGATATTGTGGAAAGGAAAGGCCCATGGCATATTGACTAGCCTTGCCAGATTCTTTGAGGCGTATGAATGACGTTTTTCATGTATTTGTTTTGAGACATTATATTAGTGATCCTACACATGTTTTGACTTGATCACCTGGTGGGTGTTAGATGAGGGGGCGCTCACGACTGATCCGATCCGCATCTTGGATCATCGCATTCGATAGCTGCGGTGTCAAATGATAGAGAAGGTCAAGGTCCAGTGGGATAGCTATAGTCCACACTTGGCGACCTGGGAGGACGCATATGATATGTGCCAACAATTTCCATTTTTGTTTGATAGATAGGCTTATAATACTGTGATACACTTTATTTCAACACTTATACTGAGAAACTTCGGGATAAAGTTTATACCAAGAGGGGGTGTATGTAACATCCTGCTCTAGCACGCTAAGTGAACTTATTCTTTGCGGACACTTGCTTGCAAGTGATCCAGATTATTATGCTATTAAAACATTTGATTTTGATTATGAGGCGTTATGGGTTTATGATATGTTGTTTTACTACATTGACATAGACATGTACTATTGACTCAATTTACTAAGTGTGCAGGATTTTGGGACCTCAAGGATGTAAAGGCATCGATGGAGCCCCTTGTACTCCGGATCGAGTCGGGGAGTTTACCATTAGGGTTTGATTGTTTTACTGTGATTTTAGTGCTTTTGATTAGATGAGGTGATGTGGATGTATTCTGACATGATTTGTTGATGATGCAAGCTGAAGATAGCTTGCCGACCAGACTCACATGTGGAGTAAAGGGGTCACATATGACTACTAGATATGTTGAGGGAGAGGTGTGGACAACAACCCTACCACAGCCTACTAGCACTCCCATCGTGGCTCGAACTATATGTTAACAATTGCCTAGTTTGAGACGACCCACGATGCCATGAGGGAAGACTATGACAGTCACTCATGATGATTCTAAGGGGCGCGCAATAAGGTGGGGGCCTTATTCCTTAGAGGCCCTTAGTCTCCCACAAGTTCACCTGGTAGAGTGTTGACTCCAGGGGTTATTGATGTCTACCAAGTCAGTCAAGAGGCGAGTGGCACCCTTCAAGCACGTGGTGCATCCTGAAGGGCATGTCACGCAAGAAAAATGTAGACTGATGAGTGGCACTCTTGGAGCACATAGTGCATTCTGATGGGCACATCGCTCAAGGCAACAGATGATGCGAGTGGCACCCTTCGAGCACCTAGTGCATCCTGAAGGGCACGTCACATTGTTGATGATAGAGGAATCAACCTATATGGCCTTAGGACGAATAACGTGTTAAGAAATTTTTAAAACAACTTCCCTAATTAAATGTCGCCCTGTACAAAAAATTAAGGTTTAAGTCTAAACTATGCTGGTGGTAAAATTTTATCTCTCTATAAAAATAAAAATACAATAATAATAATAAAATAAAAACCACCTAAATAATAATTATGACCTTAGTTAAATCTTGTAACACGAAGGGAATAAGAAATTTAATTTATTCAAAAAAATAATAATAAATCTGTTGGAATAAAATTTAAAAGAAAAAGGGGAATTAATGGTTTTATTATTTTGACAATTTTAAAATATTAATTAAATGAGAAAAGGGAAAAAGGGTTAATTTCCACACCTACCTTTATGAGTTCTAATTAAAAAGGGGAAAGAGGGAAAATCTAAAAATTTAGGAAACTAGGAAAAGAGGTAAACATAAAAAGGGAAAAAGGGGAAACATAGGGAAAAAGCGGAAAGTCAAACTTAGAAAAAGTATCTACCATTTAAAAGCTTTCTAATTTAAACTAAACAAGTAATTTAATAAAAAGGAAAGTTATTAAAACCTGTAAGAGATTTGGGGACACCTAGGAGTGATTCTAGGAGTAACTCTAGGTGGGTGAGGGAAACAAAGATAATTAATTAGTTAAAGAAGTTAATTTATGAGGAAGGAAGGGGATGGGTGACACTTGTACGGGGAGGAATTTTTAGGAAATTAATTATAAAAACTTAACTAAAAGAGAATTTTTGGAAAGTAAGGAACCCCGAAACTCTATATAATGAAGGGAGGTAATGGAGGTTGGGGGTCTTCTATTTTGCATAACATTATGCTGTAGAAATATCTACTTGATTTATTTACTTGTGGGAGTTGGGATACCTAGCTTGGAGAGGAGTGGTAGCTCGGCCTTGCGAGGCAAGCTGGGAGCTAGTCGTAATCTATGGATAGTGTGTGTGGCCCCTTTGTGGCTCGGGGGGCTAAGGTGGAAGAAGAGTACCCCTAGCATTGGCTGGGAGATACCGGTGAAGTCTCGATGGTCGGCGAGCAAGAGTGCACAGAGCGCGCGGACGTCACTCAGAGCGGGCGAACAGGCAACAATACTCTCTTTTCATTTTGTATAGTAGATGTTGTAGGTTTTATGTTTGGATCTGCATGTTGATTAGGTAAGTAGATTGAATGTTTAGATTGATGACTAAATGTTTCTTAGCCTAGCTCAACAATTGTTGACTCCCATGGCCTTTGTTCTCCCCACACGTCTTGACCACCTGGTTGTGTTTATTGTGACCTTCATGGTCATTTAGCCTTCGTCCCTAGCCCACCAATCCTCACCTGAGCAGTTGGCCAAGAGTGTGATCTACGGTCATCGTCTTAGCGTTAAAAGACCTATGGATCTCAACGCCCTGCTTTCCTATGCGAGGATGATGAAGTGAAGGACGAACCCATCTGTTGTCTACCTCTGTTGTTGTCCTTGGTAGTTTGTTGTCCTACGCCTTCTTGCGATTGAATCTCTCTACGTTTTTCCATTCATTTCCAAGAAAATTAAGTCTGCGTAGATACATCTCTTGGCGGATTTATTGTGTGGTTTTTGTGTCTTTTTACATTGGTTTGCCTAGTAACTCTGCATTTTATTTGTTTTGTTGGAAACTCAAATATGTGTTGCGATCCCTCCCTGCAACTTAACTTCATTCTATTTTTATTGATGGCATTTATTCACGGCATCCCAACAAACTAATTCACAAAATTGATTCTGCATTTTTAATTTATTTTCTTGATATTTTAGCTCTGTTTTCATGTACTCCCTAGCAATCACATTCTGAGTTTTATCACTTTTAATTGGAAATTTTACCCTCCCTTTTTTTGAGCGTTTTCACGGTTAGGGTAGCGTATTTATCCAATGCCTTGTGGTGTTAAACTCAATAGACTCATCATTAGTTGACCTAAATTTGGCTGTGCAATGGGAATTGGGAACCCGTTCCAATTTCTGGTTGTATAAATTCGTTATAGATGGGTGACGTTTGAATTTGTTTCGGTTGGTTCCAGTATGTATTATCCTGATATAATGTTTTAAAACTATATTAATTCAAGATTGAAATTGCGAAGGGCATTTGGACTTCGCCTTATATTCAATAGATCTGACTGATGGCCTCATGGAAATTACATTGGATCCCGGAGATGTGAACCACGCGCAAAGCTCCTTGGTATTATGAAGTTTCTCAATGCGCGTAGTAATGAATGACATTGTGTACTCTGTCACGAGTGTGGTTTTCTCCTTCTTTGGTAGTTTAAAAAAAAATTGTTTGTTTCATTGAAATTTCGATATGCCTACTCTGGTGGTCATCAGTTTCATTTCTCCAGCTCTTCAATATCTTTGTGCTGACCTTGGAGATTTGGTTTCTAAGGATTCTGTTAGAGTGCATTTAAGGACATAATTTACTCCGTGTTCAACTTATTGATGGAAAACACCCCTGTGCCTTAATTAATTGATGGAAAATGCATTCTGTCTGGAAATAAGTAGATGGCGATTGCACTTGTTCCCTTGATATTCAGATGGCAAGTCTATCCCTCCGAGTGAACCCCTTTTATTCTTATCTCGATTGGTAATTACCTCCTTTGAACAATGAATTTCCCATTTTTTTTTACATAGCAGTCGGGTAAGCATCTCTTATGGTGAGATTGGATGGAATTGCTCGCGCAACAAATTTTTGACTATACTGGTAGCATTACATAAAGTATCAGACTTGGCTATCACTTACATTTTCGATTCTCCACTTAATGAATCCTATCCCCTTTTACTGGCCTTCATGTTGATTAACCCATTATTGACCATTCGATTAGGTTTCCAGTAGAGTACTCAGCAAAATTCCCTCAATCTTATTTCATTAACTATTTTTTATGGTGAACAAATTACCCCGAATTGGAAGCGATTACCTAAGGATATCGACTGTTGAGGTTGACCTTTTTATGCAGTTAGTAGTGTCTATATTCTCCTTCATTTTGATTCATCACCCAAATTTCATGCTGCCTTACTTTAATTGCCTACAATGAGGTTAACGGTCTACTTGCCAAATTTTAGGTACCTGCCTTGAACAGTTAACCGACAACATGGAAATAGCCCTCCTTAATGGCACTATCTTTACTATACAGTTTCTTTAGTGTTAAGAGACAACTTGTTATTTTAGTACGGTTAATATAGCTAGATGAATGGTTGTGATTTAAATTGTGAATAAGTGTTCAAATTGTAGCATTCTGCTTGATGTTGATAACTTGTTATATAATGTTAATTGCTAAGTTAGAATTGCCCAATTAGATTGTAATTATTTTTATAGTTTCAGTATTTATTCAATTAGACTTGCTAAATTGATTTGTAATTTATGTTAAATTAGATCGCATATTAATGACTAGTCTGTAATTTAGACTTGTTAAATTGATGGTGTTAAATGTTAGATTTGATTGTACATTAATGACACTATTGTAATTTTAGACTTTCCAATTTAGATTGGTATTCATTGATTAAAATAAATTGTAATCATTGACTATCTTAGACTAGATGTATGGTCGGGTTGTTGGCGTAGTCGTATTTTAGCTTACATTTCCCTCGAATAACATCGTCCTGCGTCTCATCGATCGTTTTCTTGGGGTCGGGGTGTATCCTTCCTGTCAGTATTCGACTCCTAGCACGTCGAGTTATCTAGAGTCCTTGGTCCAGATAGGATGTGCTACACCAAGGTTATTGATGCATCTATCATCTGGGGATGGCATGATTCCTGATGAGGGGGTCATGGCATGCCCTATCGGATAGCAGCGGATGATAACTTGGCCAGAGTTGTTACGTTCTAGGTGAGTGTTGTCGAGTGTTGTTAGTGATTTGGCATGCCTTGAGGTTCTAGTCTTTGGTCATCAAGGTCATTGTGTCAGGAGGGGGATGCGGTTCCTTAGCTTGTAGGAATTATCTTGTTTGCATCGGGTGAGTAGTCATTCCTTCTTGTTATTCTGCACATGTTTTGCCCAGTTTCCCTTGTGCCTATGCATGGATTCATAGTAGCATGTTGTCGAGACTGCATGCTTTCATGTCATCATCAATGGTGTGGTCAAACTGTTGTCAGCGTCGCCTCCTTGCCTACATCAGGAAAAAAAAAGACAAATCACTTATGCTTCACTTGTTGTCGTAACCTTTGGGTCGTTAGAGATTGTGAAAAGTTTTTGGTATTATCTTTTGTCACTTATCCCTTTAGTCATCAATCTATGCCTGAGCAGTCGGCCAGGAGCCGAATCGACGATCATCAGTTCGGTGTTTAAAGACCTATAGATTCAAATGACCTTCTTTTTTGTGCATGGATGATGAGTGAAGGATAAGAATCTGTCATGTTGTCTATGGACCCCTTACTTATCTTTTAGTTGATTGATTCATGCCTGAATGACCATTCTTTATGCCTTCTAATGAATTATTACCTATGTGGCTTGATTGTTTAAAAATTTGATTTATCTCTGCGTTTTTAATTTCTTGAACTTGTGTACATCACTAGATTTTTATTGATAAACTCTGCATTGTGGATAGATATTGAGGAGTGATGTCAACATGAGATTATCCAAACATTCCTCGCAAACGCTCTAGGCATTCTCAAGAAGGAAGAACAAGAACTCCTTCTTCAACTGAGACTCCGAGTGAGCACCAACAATCTCGTCAGAGGAGATTTTCAAATGAGTCTGTAAATAGATCAACTACAGAACCTGCTCAAACCAGTGTTATGGATGCAACCTTCTTATATATGTTGCACATCAATACTCCTACAACTTAGAATGTAGGGAATAACTCTGGACAAGAGAATATTTCTGGTAAGTTTCTTAAATTTTGTTTATTTTTGTTGAATTTTGTTGTATTTACATTTATGTGAGGTTAAATCTTGAAGTTACATTCAAATGTGTGTGTAGGAAATCAATTTAGAGTAAGGGGCGACAATGAGAGTGGTTTTCACGAAGATTCAAATGTCGATGCAGAGGATGAAGGTGGATTTAAGAGGCCACATTATGAAGAAACATAAGAGTACATGCCAACATCCACCTATCCTTCAGATGTTGGTGATGAACTTCCCTGGAAAGGGAATACTGAAGGAATGACGCTTGAGCGATGCTCAGGTGTTAAAAAGAGGTTGGAAAATGATTTGGCAGTCTTGGAACTTCCTCAGGAGAGCAAACAAATTTTGCAAATTGTTTTGCATTCACTAGAAAATTTTATGGATGCATATCAGAAGTTGGGGCCAACCACTGACAGTTTTGTCGATCTAATGAGGTAGCAAATTTCAAAGGTGATGGGTCCTGATAAATGGGAGACAGTAAAAAATAGAGTTTCAAAAGAAGACGCCATCTCCATGTTCAATTTCAAAGAGGGCCCAAAGTAGAAAATGTTGAAGGCGCAATATTTTAAGCACCCTGACTTTGCTGGACAACTGTATAACAATTTTTTGGCGGCATATGGGAAATTTCTATGGAATGATGAGGTTCCACACTATTTTGCAAGACACTTTTTTGAGGATTTTTTCTTGCACATGCACCCGGATTATACTAGTCTACCGTCCAAATATTATGGGACTGGTAAAGGACGTACATATGATCGCAAAGGGGCATATCGAAGTGTGGCATTTTTGAGACCTCCAAAACATTTAATACCTCGCCCAACAGGGGCATTTGCATCACTTTCAGAGTTCCAGGCTACATCAAAAGTTGGCAAAGAGGCCAGGACTGCAATTGGGGAAAATTTGGAAGCTATGTTTTATGGTGTTGATGTTGGCATGAAGTGTCAATGAGAAGAAGCCAATTCCTGGGCCACATTTGTTGATAAAACAGATGCAGACTTAGATGTAATGTCAGTAGAAGAAGTTTTGGAGTATGCAAAATTTTGTCGGGATGGTTAGAAGAAGGTCATTCAGAATGATGACCCGAATCGCAGATCGGTATGTGATCTATTTAGGAAAATTTTGATGCATTTTATGATAGTTTACTTCGAGTTCTAGATTTAGATATCCTTGTCTCTATAGAAATAATCAAGTTCTTCTTGCCATTAATTGCAGTTTGGAGATATGTTAAACGAATCTCCAGTCGGTAGGGGACTTGATGTGAAAAGTTTGAATTTGGATGGATTGAATCGAGTATGTTTTTTCTAATAGTTGTTCAATCTCCACTCTTTTGAATAAGAGATCAACAACATTTATAATTTTGTATAATTGTGAACACAATGAATTCTAGAATTAGTTCTTAGTTGTGTTGTTCATAGCTCTCTATTCCATCTCCTGGTACTTGGGCTGGCTTGTCTCAATTCTCATTGAGAGAGTTTGAAGAGGGTGGGAGTTCACAGGTATCATTTAATGTCTTAAAATCATTTAAATTTAATGTGTTAGATAATCATTTGAATATAATTTTTTTAATTTTCAAATTTGAAATGTGTTATATAAGCTAATGTGGAGAAGAGAGTACCTAAGAGTGTGTTCGAAAGGGAGATTGGGATTGAGGAAGCACCCAAATCAAGAAAGGATGTGTCCATTCAGGATGATTCATAAATGCATGTTCTTGACTTTTATCAATTTTTTGTTTTCTCAAATTTATAGTTTAGCCTTTCCTCAATTATTTTGAATTATATAGAACCCCTAGATAAGTTTTTCATTGTCCTAAATGGTGTACATTCAAGCTTATTTTAGGTTAGATCATGAGGAAGACCTAATTTTGAACTTGAATATGTTTGAATATTTGAGAACAGATTCTATCCCACATCAGAAAAGGGAAAGTTTCTAAATTTTTCTCGATTGCAGTCCTTGCTTTTTTTTCCAAGAATGGAGTAGTATTATATGAGAACATCTATTCCACCGAAAAAAGAGAAGATAAGCATTTTTCAGACGAATGGTTTTTAAAATGGAGATTTGTGAACTTTTTTAAATAATAAGTAGTTTTTTGGAAGAATTGCTTAATATGGAGATTTATGAATCCTTTAGTTTGAAAGGGCATCGTGAAATTTTATTATATGACCATTGTAGAAGAAGAAAAGAAGTATTTAATTGTTGAGGAGATTAGTATTTTATTGCTGTGTAAATATGATAAAATAACAACATCTGGGATGAGAATTACATCTAAGGATTTGGGACTTTATCCACAAGGAAAATTTCCTGAAGGATTTTGGACTTTATCCACAAGGAGATAAGTATTTCTTTGGAAGAATGACTTAATACATGGAGATTTGTGAATTATCTTCATACACAGTGTCATATTTATTTTCAGATTATTATCTAACTCTAACACACAATTTGTTTTACCAAGAACACAATAACATCACTTGGGATGAGAATTTCACTTGAAGGATTTGAGACCTTATCCAAAAGGAGAATTTCACCTCAAGGATTTGGGGCTTTACCCACAAGGAGATAAGTATTTCATTGGAAGAGTGACTTAATATGGAGATTTGTGAACTTTCTTCATACACAGTTCTATATTTATTTTCAAATTATTATATAACTCTAATACAATTTTTTTTTACCAAGAACATAATTTATTTATTTTTTATTTTTTTAAGATTTTAGATAAGATTTACAAATTTTTTAAATCATGTAGTCTTAATTGGAGAGTAACTAGATCTTAAATCTGTTTAACTGTGGTTGGTTATGTTATTATTACTTATTGTTTATTTAATATTTAGTTATTTAGTATATATGCTAATATGTGTTTTTTTTTTTATTATTATGTTTTTTTATTTTTACAGATGTCTAAATTATATTTGGTGGAAAATATGTTTACAATATATTTTGTGGGGAAGAGTATGTTGGAGGATGACAGTTAAATCTTTTGGTATGTATGTCAATTTTTTTTTCATTACAATTTTTTAATTCTGTATTATTTCGCATGTTTGAATTGTAAATTTTTTATTTTTGAAAACTGTTTTTTTGCAGGCTTGAATTTCATGTATGAAGTGATCTATCTTAAAGAGATGGCTTAGAGTCCATAATTTTGGAATTAAATTTCTTTTATTTTGTTATCATCGTAAAATGGATGTGGAACTTATGTATTTTACGGTGTTATTATTCAGAATTTGATTAT
>ML777983.1:322497-345712 GCA_009831015.1 Picea engelmannii
TTTGGAAATCAAAATAGCAATTTTATTCTCATATATATTTGATTTCTCATAGTTGATGGTAAAAAAGTGGCAAAGTTAACTTGTTATGAACTAATGTTTTGTCATGTATTAATTTAAATGTTTCATATTCAATTTCTCATAATTGATGGTAAAAAAGTGGCAAAGTTAACTTGTTATGAACTAATGTTTTGCCATGTATTAATTTAAATGTTTCATTTTATGTTTACTGTGTACTTTTGAAAATATGAAAAATACATGATTCTATTGTCAAATAATGTTTTTTATATTCTCCTTTTTACAATTCATTTTAAATTAAGAATCAAAATCTTAAATACTTTTCTGCTATGTATTTTTAAATGTTTGATTTTATGTATTGTCAAAAATATGATTATATTGTCAAAATTTAAATATTTTCTTATGCACTCTTTCTTTAGATCTCCTCCAATCTTTAATGGATATTCATCCTTACTTTTATGATCTAGTAGAAATTTGGTTGGAGGGAATTTTTCAAGAGAGGATATATAAGAAAACTTATATGAATTCATTAGTGCTAGATGTATATAAAGTGTTTAAATTTTCTTCTGTTAATTTAGTATTATTTTCACCATTGTTACTAATGTTTGATGTATACATGTAAAATATGTACAGGTATGAAAGAACTTGAATGGTTCCACTTGAAATATTATTATACTTAGTCATATTTTCCTCATAAAATTAGAGTATGAGTAGGTTTAGTTTTGTTTAGGTTTATTTTATTTCTCTAAATAAAGCAGTTGTGAGATTATGGGATAATATTGATCTGTCACCAAGGTAATAACTTTTCCTTGTTCATTCTTATCATCTTAATTTTCATGCTTTTCATTAAAGTTGTAGTATAATCTTTATTCTTAAAACCAATCATTTAAAACATAATCATTGTTGCAAGAAGTAAGATTTGAAAGAGGGACAATATATAATACTTTGGTAAATCATAACTTTTCCTTAGTTAGAATTTTACTTTTGAAATAAAAATCCTAATTCATTCTAAAGCATTTAAGACATAACCCATCTAGATCTCAACATAATTGAAACAAATATCAATTTTCTTTCTTATGTTGAGATATTTCTTTTCATTTTTTTTTCTTATTGTCTCTTTTGAATTCATGGCTTATTAGTTTCACTTTTGATTTTCATGTCTTATTGAATTTGTTTTTTCACTTTGGAAGTCATGGTGAAAACTAAAGAAGAAGGTTATATATATCCATACACCTTAAAAATCAAATGGTTAAGGGAGAATCTCTTCTCCTATAAACAACAGAATCACCTACACAAATATCATGACCTTAAAAATAAATTATTATCATATAAAATAATAACAATCAAATGGTTAAGGGAGAATCTCTTATCCTATAAATAACAGAATCTCCTACACAAATATCATGACCTTAAAAATAAATTATTATCATATAAAATAATTGTGACACTTAATATATTTATAAAGCATTACATTTATATTAATTTTTTTTTTAAATTAAATATAAATTAACATTGTGAATAATTAAATATATAATAATTGTGAAACATAAAATGTTTATATCAGAAAACAATTCAATTAAAAAAAATACTTTAAAAAATATTATTTTTTAATTAGATGAAGAGGTTAAATTTGATATTGAATCCTTCGTATATATGAGAAGAGGTTACATTAATGGTTCTATCAATGTAATTGGGTATCATAAAGATGTCATGTTTACTTGAGAAAGGTTTAGTTCCATTTAGAAGTTAGAAGTGGGTATCTTGGTGATCCATCACTAGAATTTGCTAGAATCTTGAAAATCCAACCATGCGTAAGATGTGAAGGAACTTCTCTTTAAATAGAGAGTTTCTAGATCAACCTTTTAGAATAAAAAATAATATTCCTTGTGTTCTAGAAGGTACTAAAAATGTATAACTCCTTGATGTGATCAATTGGCTTTGATAAGTGAACTTCATGATACTTCGTAGGTATGAACCTTATGTAGTATAAAGAGATTTAATGTTACCTCAAAAAAGAATGACGCCCAATCCATTTGAATATTCAATGGAATAGAATGAGCCACGAGGAAGAGTCACTCAATGGATGCGGCTCCATTCCTAGCATGTGAGTTTATATGGCTACTTGTATTACCACTTGAGGACCCACGACATTGTATTGTTTAGCATGTAGCAAGGCAGCTCCAAAGTGAATCAAACCCATCGAACATGTGAAAAGGTGGACATGAAGTCTTACGACTTCATGTGAGAGGGACCCCTTTGTAATTAACATGACTTAATCACCCTACATATAATAGTATATGCTTTCTCAACGTATGCCCCTTTATGAACATGGGTAAAATCAAAGAGTATGGTTGGAAATTATGGGTTTGAAGGATACGGCTCCATAATACATATATGGGAATGGGTTCAAACATTCTAAAGCAAGTAAACCCCATCGAATAAAATTCATTAAAATATATTTTACTTGTCTTAACATGTGAGCCATTTCCAATCACAAGATGGAATGAGAATTTGATATCATAAAGTTGTCGTAATACTATGCTTTCTTTAAAAAAGATTAGTCTCATCCAAATGTTAGAAGGGGGCATGCTTAGAAGGATATATGATGATGGGTCTATTAGTCAGATCAGGTACTTAAAGATGTCTCGTAAATATTCCTAGTAGTGAGCATGCCTAAGTTAGGATTAGTTTCATCCCTTGTGCCTAAGGATACCTCACTTCTTGACTTGAAAAAAGAACTTGTATTATATAAAATGCATGTACCTAAAAGATTAAATTCTCCTCTATCCTATATTAAAGTTAGGGTGCACCCCAAGCGATTCTTGGTTCTTTCACTCTTATAAAAATTTAGGTTATAACATACTTGGGCATAAATTTCCAAGTGATTCCCTCATTCATATCCTAATTAGAGTGGAATTCCACAAGAACATACTTTTGGGTATTAATGGGGGTGTCATAATTTATAAGTACTTTTCTTACTCTTATTCAAATAGGGTGCACCACAAGTGGTTCCCTTGTTATTATATTAATTCTTGTTTAAATCACAACAAAATAATTTTAGCACTAACTAAGATGCAAATTCATTAAGTTGTTGTCTCACTCCTATATATGTAAATTAACGTGTGCCCCAAGCATGTCTTTTACTTTTAGACTGATTAAGGTGAAATTCCAAAATGACATATTTTTGGGTATCGATAGGGGCATAAGTTACCAAATGGTTCTTTCACTTCCATACAAATTAGTAATTCCATAAATCCTATACTAATTAGGTTGTAAGTATTAACAATATACTTTTAGGTATTAATTGGGGTGCAGTTCCCAAGTGAGTTTTTTATACATAGTACCCTTTTTATAAATATCATAATTCGAAATATGTTTGAAAATAGTCAAAACAAGTTATCAAAAACTGGAATGTACTTTCAATGAAAAATTAAAAATTCTGGAATGTACACATGTGCCAAGTTTGTTTAAAAACAACGTAATGGTATTCCATCTTCAATTATTTGTTCATGATCAACTTTGGACATTTTCCATTTTCTAACTTTCTTTTTAATTATTATTGAACTTCTATTAATTTTATGCACGCTGCACATACCAAATGACTATATTGACAACTTGTGACATCTGACTGGTAGTCTTGAAAGTGAACATGAGTATCGGTTTGATGGGTTTCTTGAAAAAAATATCCTTTCAATACAATGGATCATCTTTCATATATAAAACCATTATCATCAAAATCTTCTAATAGCCTCATCTTTTGTTTAGTGCATCGCATCAAATAATATTTCATGTTTTCAATGTTGTCTATAGGTGCAACCATGGCAAAAACATATCCTGCAAATAATTGGATATATTGGACAACAAATAATTCGTGTTAGATTATCACACAAGTACATCTACAAGTTATTTGAAAAAAATTAAACATAAAAATTTCACCTTCTCTAACAAGATCAAAAACTCTATCGCCATCAACTGACACTATAGTTTCATTTGATTCCATATCCTCTACGCTTGCAAGTGGCATTTTCCCTTTTACATTAAGTTCAGTATGTCTCCAAGATTTAACATATCTTGCATTTTCGTTCTCGCAAATATCTATGAATTCTGTGTCCTCTATGCAAACTGAACAAAAACAAGAGTCATTTCGTCTATCAAATGCAAACCCATTTTGAAAACGTTTTGTTTTAACTGAATGTATTTTTATTGTCCCAGGTATTGTACTGGCATCATGTGGGATTGATATATCTACATCTTCGATTCCAACATACCAAAAATACCTGCACAAGACAAGAACTTGTTAACTTAAAATCTCTCAAGAAAATGATTAAAGATTGAATATAAATTTGAACACATTCAAATTTATATATCCTATGTACATACATGTAACATTTATATATAGACACGCCTGCACACATCCCTTGACAGATTATATTCATGGCTTAGCGCCATGTTGCACCATTCAAAAACTTGTTCAGCGGATTCAAATCGATCGGCATGAGGGTTCAACTGATACCTTCAAAGTGCTCATTTTATACATGCCCTTGCACCGTCGTGTTCTCCTTTTCCATGACCAATCTCAAAAAAATTCCAACAATGTGTAATGTTTAATTTTTTATGAAGAGGGCATAACCAATAGAATGATCGTGCATATTTGAACTGACCTGCACACCCATCAGACCATATCCAATGTTGATCGAATCTGATTTCGCGTTCTTTCAATGAATCATAAAATTTATCAAAACAATGTTGTACGTAATGTGTGTCGTGTGCTCGATCATCACTTATATAAAAGTGATATTCTTTAATAACATGTCGATTTTCATTGGTTCTTTCTATGTTTGGAAGAATCCGTTGAGCATGTCTATATAGAACGTGGACAAATATCGTGACTTGATCAGAATGATAATATTCGCTCTGTATTTGTTTTGTGCAACGAATGTGTAATTCTCTGCAAAATCAACTACAGACAAAATTGTCCCTGGTGGAAATAGTTCACAGGATTGTTTGAATTGTATATCTTTCCACCGATCTCTATGTGAATGCTTGGTGTATTTATAGATTTCTTCCTCAAAATTCTTCAAAAATTCTATTACGCTAATTTTATCTACCTTCAAATCAATCCTTTTGGAAATAACATTTGAAGAATGTGGAGTCGTGCTGCTCATATATTCATATCTCTTCCAATTGACTCTTATATTAGAAAATGATTGATCATTCATATCAATATGATACTTTGAATGAAAAAAACTTAGATTTCCACAACGATCACATTTCTTTCCACCAACACATTTTGTTTTGTAAAATAAATCATCATCTTCTCTTTCACATAGAATTTCAGATATAAAAACACAGAATGTGGAAGGAGGAGGTGAACCTGACCATAAATTTTTACCAAAATGCAAAAAGTGTCATAATACAACTCAAACTCCACATGATAACAACAACAACATGTGTCATGAACAATGATGGGTCTAAGAAACCCTAGTTTTTGTTGCACAAATGTATTGATGGAAATTTTAACTTCTTTGTGCTCTTCTTTGAACTTATTAAATGGCTCTATTTGTGTCATAGGCAATATATGTTTTGGATGTTCTTCATATTGATTTCATGATATTCTTCGTCGCAACACATCCCTTGTATGTGGTGAAACACAAGATTCTTCCAACCGACATTTACGGGCCAATTCTTTAACATTTTTTGCAAGTCTATCTTTGTAGGGTTGTCTAGAAATCACTATCCAACAAGCCAATTCATCATTTACATCTATTTGGAAATGAAATTTTCTATGTTTGTGAAAATATTTTTCTTGACGTTCCCATCATTTTTGTCATGTGTCGTGTCAAACGATCTTTCATATTGCTAGATGAAACAACTGTTGTTTGTATTGCTCTACGTGCAACACGGACATTTTCTTTTCGAGAGTTTCCAAAATCTTTTAATACACTAGTTATATTGTTAAAGACATTCTGTGTTACCTTTGTATCCATTGTCAACTTTTGAATACCCAATAATGATGTAGCTTCTTTTAACTTTCTTGAATTCATTAGACAAAGTAAAAGTTGAGCTTGTACTGTTACTGATTCATCTTTGAAAAAAGTATTATACATATTCTTAGTTCAATATCTTATATAATGTTTAGTTTTTTTCTTCCCAATTTTGTCAGTATCAACATTTTCTAATATTTCATCATCAATGTTGATAGATTATCCTGCATATTTCAATTTAAAGTTTATATTAAAAAACATAACCCGAACAGAAATTCACTAAATTATATATACTTGAGTGTTCATCTTGTATTATCTAAATTTATGTACATACCTCTAGGTGATTCGTCTTCTGCTTCAATTTCGGTTTCAACATATTTTTCTTCAATTTCGGTTTCAACGTCTTCTTCGACATTATGAGACAAATCTATTTATGTATTTTGAAAAACATCAAATTGTAATTACAATCAATTATATTAAATTTACAATATTTTAAATTTGAATTCTATACTTTGAATTATGTACTTTCTGTATACAGTCCCAATGTGTGTCGTGTGCTTGATCATCATATGTGCATGCATACCTGGTTGAACTTCTTCTTGTCGGAAATCTCTATTGACATTATCATCGTTTCTTTCTTCAATATTTGCACGTTCTTGTTTCTTTCTCCGATAAAGCTCTTCCCTTTGTTCGATTTGGCGAGTATCAACTCGAGTGCGATCATATTTTCCCTTGTGCAAACTTTTGTTTCCCATGAATTTTATAGTTATCTATAAAATATGTGTTCAACAAAGACTTCACCTTGAGAAAAAGCTCAACATTTATCTTTCAACATATAAATTGTTATTCCAATAAAAACTTGAACAAACATCAAATACCTTATTCAACAAAAACCAAAAAGATGATTCGAAACTTTGTTTAAGTGCTCTAGAAAACCACCATGTATCAATATCAATCAACTGATTAAGCCTATGGAACAGAGGGAAGAATTAAAGAAACAAAAGAATACAGCTGCAATCAGTAATAGAAATGATTTGAAATCCCTATCCTCAAGCTTATATATGTCTGTCCATTTGATGAATTGTGTTAAATGTGTTTGGTGGAAAGCCTATTTATACAATTTGGCACGAAATGAAATGATACATGTCTTTTTATTTTTTCTGACCGATGAAATTCGCTCAACATCCTTTCGACCGAAAGAATGTTTTTTCAGACGAAAACCTTGGAAATCGTTCAGCTTTGACAGTTTCCGTTAGATTTTAGCCTTTTGGCTGAAATATTAGTTTTTCGGCTGAAAGATTATTTCGGCCAAAAACATGAAAATGGGACTGAAAACAAAAACCAGAGAATTTCCCCAAGCTTACCTGAACTTCGGAGGTTGCGGACTCCTACAAATAATCAGAATTTGGTTTCAAAAATGACACCAGCATTTCCAAAATTGAATCTACTTTCAATTCCTATAATTTGTTTTCATTTTCTTTATTTTTATCTAATTTTATTTAATTTTTAAAAAAAATCACTACAATATATTTTCAGCAGACATTATGATTCGGTGAAATGAAATATCAGTATCTCTAAAAATGTATAGTAAAATTTTGGAAAAAAATATATTCATAATCCTTAAACTGTTCTTTTCAAAAGGGTATATTTAGATTATAGTTTTAAGTAAAAATTAAGATAGATACAAAGTGTAGAAAAACATATGTTTAAAATATGTAACGTTTTCAGCTTGGTCAACTTAAAAAAATTATAGAAATTGTAATATTCATCCATCGGATTCAAAATTATAGTCATAATAAAATAGAGTCTCTATAGATTGTTGCAGTATATTTCGTTTCTTAAAAACATAATTTTAATAATAGATACAGTGTTGTAGAAATAAGTAACTCATTATCATTCCTTTCATGTTTAAGGAGCATATTGTTAAACAATTGTCAAATTGACATATCAAATCATGATAAAAAAAAATTGAAAAATAGTCATTGGAAAGCTAACACAATTCTTCACAAGTTTTGATTTTACTGTAAACTGAAATTCTAAATAAAAAAAATAATTTTCTATGCCGAAAGTTGAAGAACTTGTGAAAATACAGTTTTTTTTCTCGCAAAACAAACAAAAGTGTTACCCATCTTCATGATTTCACCCATCGGTGTGTTGATCTTTGATCTGGTTTTGTGAGTGGTTACAGATTGTGTTCATCCTCTATTGAAATACATGTGTTGTTGAACATGGTATCTGAGAGTATTTGAAAACCTTCTCCCATTGTAGATCACGATATGATTTCTTTTATCTTCGTACACTTATGGATCGATAGGATTGTTCCATTGTGTCCATAACACTCATCTTAGTTAGGAATGTTTTCCGTTTCACTCGAAACATTTTTGTTTTCCCAAGATACGACTATTTTAGTCAAATCGAGAGGTATAAAGATTGAATATGCCCCTTTTAAAAAAAATTACAAAGATAACATTTCATTTTTTTATTTTTTTTTGGGTTGCTACTCTTTCTGGTCTACGTATGCTCTGTACAATCTCGGAAAATCAGAAATAGAGCGGAAAGTGTTTCTTTGTCTACATATTCTCTTTTTCATGCTCTCTGTGCAATTTTGGTAAATAAAAAAAAAAAAAGAGAAAACTTGCATTTTTTGGGTAAGCTGACCAAGATCTAGCCATTGTTGTTGTTGAGAAGAGAAATTTTTGTGTGTGTGAATGCATAAATTTTTTTATTTTTTTAGCATGCATCTCAAGGACGTCTTCAACAACAACGAAAACCCCCATCCTCCTTCTTAAGATTATAATGTGTTTTTCACTGTCTCACTTTGTTAAAAATTGCTTTACTTAGTAAGAGGTCTTGAGTTCAAGTCTCTTTTTTGTTACTTTTTTGAAAAAGTTCATGCATCCATTGTAAAGTGATTTCACTTAATTTATTAAAGTGAAATATTGTAAGTAGCTTTAGTATTCTTTTTAGTTACTCTTTTTGCATGCAACTTTAATTTACAAAGTAACTCCATTGTAAAAATGATTCCTACTTATTCTATAAAAGTGGGTCACTTAATAAGTAACTTATCTGTAAAAGTGAGGTTATAAGAAAGTTAGTGAAGGAAGGGCGTCACCATGTGGACCAACTTCTACTTTCCACATGTCTCTTTAGTTATCGCTTATGCCATTTTTCAAAAGGGCATAACTTTCACATCTGAAATCCATTTTTAGTGTCATTTTTTTGAAACAGGCTATTTTTTTCGAGAGCTTTCCATCTAGACCATAAGTTTTAGATTTTAAATCCATGTTCTCTACATATTTAATATGGATTCTCCCACCCTCTAATGGGGTGTTATAAATACTCACATGATAGAATGCCACATGGCCACCAACACAACCACCAGGCACTCTACGTATCTCTCGAGGAAGGTAACTAACACAATCTTATTCAATCAGGGAATACATTTCATATGAAACTTAGCTTCTAAGGGTATGATGAAGGATAGATTTTCCAAGCCTAGTACTGCACTTATGATCGGGCTTTATGCTACAGGTATGATTACACTTATGGCACAAGACCATGCGATGGGTACTTTTGTAACCCGCAAGTGCTCTTCCAAGTAGTTGCAAACAAGTTGCGAAGAGAGTAAAGAGTTGCATTCCATCCCTATCTTGTGGATTCTGGTCTCAATATGATTTTGATGGATATTTGACTATGTATTGATTTTACTCTTGTCGGGAAGCATGCCTCACGAGAGGGGCAAGGTCCAACGAGGTAGTGGCACATGGTAGTGGCACGAGGTAGTGCAGTCCATCGCCTTTGTCCAGTGATTTTAGCTCTTCTCACCAGCAAACAGACCAACATGTTGAGGAACGAGACTCTATAGGTATCTACCATGAGGAAGAGCTACGGGGCCCATGCAATAGTGGCCCTGACCAGAATAATGAGGGCGCTCTTGTGTTGCATACTATAGAGAAAGTTCAAAGAGAAGTGTCTACCCCTGCTACCAGGAGGGAGGACGAGGGCTATAGAATTCTAGAAAAAGGTGAGGACTCTCTTCTACATGGTGTGGAGGACCACCATATACAATTTACAAAGGACCAACTACAACTGATCTTCAACCTTTGAAGGGAAACAATAGACAAAAATTTCACTGGGAGCTGATGGAACTCAAAATTGGGATGGTTTATGATATTCTCTCTAATCTACAGTGAAGCTAGAAATACTTGGCATGACCACTCTAGTGCGTCATTGTCCCAGTATGGTTGAATCCACCCCAACATGATGTCATGTAAAGAACCTCCTGGTTACGACAACAACTCTTTAACAGGTGCAAATTTTTTTGTGTGTTTGAGGTGTGTGTGCACATGTAAAAGAGACATACACACTTGACTCTATGTCGCCACCCGACGACCGACAAGATGCAACCACAATGAACACAACTAGAAGGCTTAAGGCACACAACAAGTGGGTGCAAGCAATAAACGACCATAGACATAAGGCGCACAACAAATAACTGCAAGCATAAATGACTTACTGGGTTATGCATGGTACAAACACAAAGGAAGAATCCATAGTAGTGGATTTTACTATTTCTGCACAGAAAAGCAGGGCGTTTAATCTTAGTTCCCGGCTCCGAAGAGAGAGAAGGTCAGATAGGCTCCTGGCCGACTGCTCAGGCAGAAACTAGTAATCTCCGTCAGGTGTGTCGCAAGAGTGGAAACCCTGCCTTTAAAGGGCCCGAGACTCTTGATACGACACTGGATTCTTTACATGGAAATAATCACACACACAGACTTACATACTCAGGCTATAAGGAGGTGGCTACATCCCACCCGACAAACTGACCAAGCAATAAAATGATTACGACCTCGCACAACACAAGGTATCTGAACAACCCATCCTCTAGGGAGGCACAAGTAAGAAGGAATCCGACATTGACCGTCCATGATTAAGACTTAAGGACATAATCATAGACCAACTACTTCATTTAACATTCATTAATCCCTGAGTTACCAACCCAGTCTTAAACAATGTACACTAATTAATTGTAAAACCCTGTTACTGAATAATAATGAAATTACCATCACATCACCATAACATAACCATAACATCGCCTTCTCCATCGCAATATCATTGCAATTAAAATAATGACGACCCTTCCTTTTGTTTAATATTAATAACAACAGGACAACCAAAAACCTAACCATAAATAGCCATGTACTTACTTTTATAAATAGAATGGTATTGTAATTAAAACTAAGAATGGTTTATCCTTACAAAACATTGTAAATAAATAAAAATCGATGTTTAACATAATAATTTAAAATCAAATGAAATACATAATGTAGTCGGATTGTAGTGAAATTCATAACAATGTAAATTGAACTAAATAAGGCTTTTTATTACAGAACATTGGAAAAATAGTCGATGTTTAACATAATAATTTAAATCAAATGAATTACATAATGTCGTCGGATTGTAATAAATTTCATAACAATGTAATTGAAATAAATAAGGGCTTTTTATTACAGAACATTGGAATTAGAATAGTCGATGTTTTCCATAAAAATTAAAATCAAGGGAACATATTGTAAACTGGATGGTAGCAGAAATTCCTTTTTATTGCAAATCATGTCATTTATTTCCACTGGAATCATAATCATTTAACTACGCCTGAATATCATAATTTTTTTACCATATCATAAATTAGTATTGTACTTAACAAAAAAAAGACTTTTCAAACAAAATCATTGCAAATTGAATCAATCGATGAGGAATCATAAAGATTGGAATCAAAGGGAAACTTGGGGAAGGAGAGCCCACGAGGGCATCCACGTGGTCTAAGAAAAAGGGCGGTCTACTAAGGTTGCTCTTCCAAGAAAATTGATAATAAATAAAACCACATCTTGGTAGTAAATGAAGGTCATTGCCTGGCAGTTATCAGGAGTCGGTGTGCATCACCAGGTGGCCGGAATTATCACCGTGGGATCGGCAAGATTGCAGGTGGTAACAACGTGTACCCTCACTGGTGTAAACCTGGTGAAGTCGATGTTCTAAAACTATTTCTGATTGGAAGGTTAGGTTCGAGTGTTTAAAAATAATAAAAAGAAAAACTTCCAACGCAGAATGCATCCCTCCCAACACAGCTACCAACGCGCCACTTCTTGAGACGTATTTGATATATATATCATATATATATTACACCAAATCACACACCAACCAAACTATAATAATCCAAGCCATATATCCATATATGATATAACAAATCACCCCAAAAAATGTGTGTGGGAGGAGAAGCCTGTGGGTTTGACCCCTAGACTTCCTCCCACAATACATCCACAGCTACCAACGCAGAGGAAATTCAATGCTGTCAACAATTTTATAAGCAAAAAGGAGGGCCAATAACACACCGTCAGGAATTTGTGGCAACGTTACACAGACTGAAGGCAGGACATGGGCACTCTACGGCCATATAGTCATGGTTTCCAGCAACGATGGGCACAACAGGCAGAGGGCGTTCGACTGGGAGCCAACACTGCATGCATCACAAGGGGATCACGCAACACTGCCCCGTCACAGTCGTGGGCAACTCAACACACGGTTGATCAGTCTTACTAGACGCAGGGAGGTCATCACACAGTCAGGTCATGGTTTAGCAGCGCCAAGGTGAAATAAATTTTTCGTGATCAGAGGGCGTTGTGTCTAAATTTATTTAATCAAAGGGGCATCTAAGGTAAAAAGAAAACGCTTCCGCAGGAGTCGTGAGAGATCTACCCAACACATAATACAGTAAACCACCAGGACGTATCACATTCTAAATTAGCATTCTGGCAATCTGGGTCGATGGACTTGTGGCTGAGCCAACACCAGGAATCGATCAGTTGACCAAAAAATCAATACGAGGATTGGCTGTGCGATTCGCCCCTAGGACCAAAGCGCAGCCAAAGGGTTGAGGACGAGGTTATTTCGATGGCTAAACTAGGTAAAAATCAAGCAAGGGTTGTGGCTGTCAAGGAAGCCTTACTGTCAACAAGGGTAAAACGAGTCAACACTCCACCAGGTGAACTTGTGGGAGACTAAGGGCTCTAAGGAATAAGGCCCCCGCCTTATTGCGTGCCCCTTAGAATCATCGTGAGCGACTATCACAGTCTGCCCTCACGGCATCGTGGATCCTCTCGAACTAGGTAATCGTTAACCTATAGTTCGAGCCATGGTGGGAGTGCTAGTAGGCTGTGGCAGGGCTACTATCCACACCTCTCCCTCAACCTCTCTGGAAATAGTGTGTGGCCCCTTTACTCCATATGTGAGTCTAGTCGGCAATCTATCGTCAACCTGCATCATCAAGAATCGTGTCAGAACATGTCAACATCATATCATCAAATCAATGAAATATCCCAGCAAATAAATCAACCCAAATAGCACACTCCCTGACTCAATCTGGAGTCCAAGGGGTTCCACCGATGCCTCTGCATCATCAAGGTCCAAAACCCTGCACACTCAATAAAACTGAGTCAATAGCACCTGTCTACATCAAATAGTAAAACCTCATGTTGTCTATCATAACACATCATAATCAAGTATAAATTTTTTAACATCAGAAAAGTCCAAATCACTTGCGAGCAAGTGTCCTCAAATAATAAGTTTTCTCAGTGCGCCAGAGCGGGATGTTACATGTTGGTGGAAGCTCATCAGGAGTTTGATCGTTTTTCCAACTATGCTCTATGTTCCTATTTTGTTACAATTATAGTCATATGTTTGTTTTTTATAGACAATATAATAGTATTAGAAAGATCAATTTTGACCCATGGGGCATACTTTCACAGAAAATTCAGTCCTGGTGCTGGAGTTGGTTTCCATTGTTGGTAGCTCTGGCATCAGGACTTTGGATATGTATTTTGACCTTGGTTCATAGAAGGTAATATAAAATAATATCTCACAAAAAATATATACATGGCTTCTACCAATGATATCTTTCTCACCAGTGTTATAATGATATCTTAGTTTACTTCTACACAATAATAGTTTCTTTGTCAAATGAGGGAACTAGAAACATTAAAAAATAAATAAATTTGCTAAATATTGTAAAATTAGAAGGTACAATAAGTATAGATATTATAAGGGTTCTTGCACTAATATGATGCTCAAAAAAGTGGCAATGGGGTTCCCAAGAATGCGCTCATACAACAATGTGCACGTGTTCCCGACTTTCTAGCTTCGACATTCCTTGAATCGCCACAGAGGCTTCCAACTTAGTGCTAGGTTGGCCTTATTAGGAATGGACAAATGCTCTAGGAACGCATGTGAATTCCTACAGGGAAAACCTTTTTAATTTCCCTTGGTTGGTCCATCTCACCAATAGACTGCAGTGCACATTTTGAGAGATATTGAGAAAATTTGGGAGAGAAAATTGAGGAGATCTTGAAAAATCACTACCAAACTTTGCTGGTGTGTTCTTCAGTTGATTCTAGGTAAGTATTTTGATGGAATTTGATTATTTATTTATTTCATAATTTGTTTAAATGATAAAAATAAATAAAATTTTAAGTTTCTCTTATGATGCAGTTACTAGCTGCAAATACACACAATACTATACAAAGAAAAGAACGCCAAGAAATTATATAACTAAGAAACCCCCAAAGGGAAAATTTTATTTAGACAACCATTCTCGTGTGTTACATTCTAGTGTACAAATGGTTCATTATATAATGATAGGTTACCATAACAACTATTTCATAACTAGATGGTTAGTTCAAACCATCTCCGTAACTCTCTCCACAATATCTCCATGAATCTTTCAACAAATATTCATCCCTAACATCTCTCATTTCCCCTCATCCCTAATTTATACACATAATTATGGAATCAGTCTACATCATTATAAATCATTACATAATTTATTAAATATTCATGATCACAAGTAGGATTTAGTTCATCATACTCCTCCCTTAACGAATACTTATGATCCAATTATTCCTCTTTTTCACTTGCTCCTTTGAACTGATCTCATCTTCATTTTCTTTGTCTTCATTGCTCTTGGTTTTCTATCATAATTTGGTCTTCTTCATTCTTTATCCTCATTATTCTTCATCTTGTACCATACAAACATAAACATTATTGAAGTACATATAAAAAAGTTACCATCCACCGGAGTACATGGGTCACTAGTTGTTGTATCTATCGATTCTCTAGGAAACATTTTCTTGTACATGGTTCAATATCAACCATTATTCCATCATGTGTCTACATAATTGTACCTTTTACTCCCCCTGCATCATTATCAGTCATCATCCTGGGATTTATTTGGCTTGTAACCTAACTCTCTATGCACCTGTGTCATCTTATTAAATTGTAGCACACTTAATTAATATGGAGCCTAGAGAGAACCCAAACCCAACATCACCACAAGAAGACACACCAAACCCAAACCCACAACCAAAAAACATAAACATGGAAGTTGATGCATGGTTGAGATATATTAGAACCCTTATACAAGACTTACAAAATATTGGAGATCCATTACATTTTTCACTAGCCACTTCCCTCGACACCATTGTATCTTCCATTGCAAATGTCCAAGGCCAATTAACTCACATTTTTTATTATAGGGCCAGAATGTATGAATATTATAGAACAGGTCTAGATAAAAACCAAGTTAGAGACCTCACCATATCAAAACAAGAATTGGTGACATTATTCATTGAACCAAGAACCAAATTATAGTCGTTGGTCACAAAGAGACGCATTTGTATGCATTGGTGCACCTTCCAAAAATTTTTATACAATTGGATGCATAGGTTTTTTATGGCATTTGAAAAAACTCCCTACAATAATAGGTAGGTGCCTTTGTATTTCCTTAAAAAATTATGGGTGGAGTTTATTTTACATCACCATGTCAACTACTTTGACATTGGTGAATTCCATGGGGTGGGTCATGGGTCCATAGAGGATATAAAAAATGATAGGCATGACCATTGCTAGGTCTGCATCCTTCTACATGGAGGATTAATCCCCCTACCCAATATCCTCCCATAAAATAAAGCATCATTCTGACCCAGAAATAAATAACCACCAAGTTGACCCGTAGCTTGGTGCAACACAACAAATTTATAGCATCATCTTGCCAAGAGTGACCTTCAAGTGATGTTGGGGGAGGGGTTGGGCCTTCAAGCACTACAGAAGAGTTCGACCAGGAGAGGGAACATGGATAGAATAGGCGTTCCCATCTTATTTCATGAGACCCTCATAGATGCTCGAGCTATGGCCAGACTTGTTATGGGCCTATGGAGGGCACTAGACATGATTGTTTCATGGAGGAGGTTAGTGTCTTGATCATCTCTATGAAGATCATTGTTTACACACACACACACACACACACACACACACACACACACACACACACATAACTGAGAACATCATATAATTAGATATAGAGAAAAAAAAAAACTCATAATAATTTAGATCTCTCTCTCTCTGTGTAGTATTCCAGATATAAATTAGTATGCAGAACATAAATAATTAGCTAGAAATGGAAGAGAAACAATGATATAACCAAAAAAATTCCACAATAATACTATAATAATACAAGAATAACACCATAAAGAGAATTTTGATTACTGAGAGCAATGTTCACTTGCCTCTTCGAGGGGGCAACCTCCAGTAGGGAAGAGCTCTATTACAATAATATCCCAGACAAAACTTCTCATGCCCTCTACTCCTATTTATACTAAATATGTATATCCAAAAGAACAATCTAGAGGAAGATCATTTTAAAAGCATAAGCTTCTATTAGGTCTTCTTACATTTGACTTATTCTTCCTTATTGCTAGGCATTATTAATATTAGCCTTTATTACATGGAAATATATTATTCTACCTATGTGATTAGTTAGGGATATTATGTCCCTAACATGTCCTCCCCCTTAAAAACATCCTTGTCCTTAAGGCTTGTGATGAGGAAATTGCTTAAGAATGTTAGCTAGTTCCCAAGTGGCATCTGTTGGAGTTGTATTGTTCCACTGGACTAACACTTCCTTGATGGTGCACTGACACGAATGAAGCTCATGCTGGTCCAAAATTGCTTGTGGTTGTAACCAAATGGAGCCTTCTTCGTCCAACTCGGGAAGGTTGGGTTGAGTTTGGCACTTAGTTCCAATCACATTCTTTAAGAAGGAAACATAAAAAACAGGATGGAGCTTAGAATGACTAGGAAAAGATAATTGATATGCCACTTGTCCCACACATTTGAGAATGGTACAAAGACCATAAAATTTGGGCGCAAGTTTTTGACAATGGTCAACCTTGAGAGAATTTTTCTTATAAGGTTGCAGTAGAAGAAACACCTAATCTTCTTCTGCAAATTGACATTCAGAGCAACCTTGTTCTACCTATTGCTTCATGCGATTTTGGGCAGTGACCAAATTCTTTTTTAGGGTATGGAGAATAGCCTCTCAAACTAGAAGCATTTGGTCAACCGCTTGGACCTTCGAGACACCTGGTAGGTATGAGAGAAGTGAAGGTGGATTTTGTCCATATATTGCTTCAAAAGGAATCATGTGGGTAGTTTTATGGTAAGAAGTGTTGTACCACCATTTAGTTAGTGGTAACCATTGAGCCCACTGATTTTTCCTTTCCGATGAAAAACACCTAAAATATGTTTCCAAACACTTGTTGATAACTTAAGTTTGACCATCAGTCTCGGGATGATAAGTTGTGCTGAGATGCAATTCGGTGCCTTGTAGTTTGATTAGTTCTTCCCAAATATTGTTGGTGAAAGTGGGGTCTCAATCATAAACAATAGAATGTGGCATGCCATGAAGCTTGAACACCTCATCCATGAAAATTTGAGCCACAGTGGAGGCTGTAAATTGGTGTTGAAGAGCACAAAAATGAGCATACTTGGAAAGACAATCAACTACCACCATGATGATTGATTTATTGCTCGATTTAGGTAATCCCACAATAAAATACATAGATATATCCCTCCAAATAGTAGGTGGAAATGAAAGAGGTTGTAGTGTGCCAGGAACTTTGATTGTTTCACCCTTGTTGCGTTGACAAACATCACATTCTTCCACAAAAATGTGAACGTCATGTTTCATACTAGCCCAGAAAAATAGCGTTTGACCCAGTCATAGGTTTTGGTAAACCCTGAGTGCCCAGTTATGGGTGTAGCATGAAGCTCAGAAAGTACCCTGGATTTAAGTTCTGACATTTTACTTAAATACAAACAACCTCTGTATCGAATCTCATCATTGTGCCAAGAGTACCCTGGGGAAACTGGAGAATTGGCCTGCAATTGTTGTATCAAATGAAAAATTTTGGGATAGTGTATCCATTCCAAGCGAACAGCTGGGAGCATATCTGGTACAATGAAGGAGAGGGAAAAAAGGTACCCTTCATATTCATATTTCCTGGAAAGTGCATCAACAACCACATTATCTTTTCATTTCGTGTAAATGATCTCATAATCATATCCAAAGAGCTTAGTCACCCATTTTTGTTGCTATGGGAAGGAAAGGCATTGTTCCATAAAATACTTGAGGCTTTGATGATCTGTCTTAATTTGGAAGCGTTGCTGCAATAGATAAGGGTGCAAAACATCCACTGCATGTAGAATAGACAACATTTCATTTTCATATATTGATTTTCCCAAATGTTTCTCTGATAGTTGTTTGTTGGTAAAGGCCAAAGGATGACCCTCTTGCATAAGGACTACTCCAATTCCTCTCCTAGAAGAATCACATTCCAGGACAAAGGTATTTGTGAAATCAAGAAGGGTCAGGACTGGAGTGGTGCACATGGTCTCCTTCAAGGTTTGAAAGGCCTGAGAAGCTGCGAGAGTCCATGTGAAAGAATTATTTTTAAGGAGAGCAGTGAGAGGTGCCACAACCTTTCCATAATTATTAACAAACTTGTGATAATAACCTGTTAAACCCAGAAATCCATGCAATCTTTTGAGAGTCTTTGAGCGAGGCCAATCCTGCATAGCTTCAATCTTTTTAGGATCCACCCTGACACCGACCTTGCCAACAAGATGACCCAAGTACTCGAATTTTGAGGCGCCAAAAGCACATTTAGATTGTTTGAGGAAAATTTGGTGCTGAGAGAGTAGATGTAGAACTCAATCCACATGAGAAAGATGGGTTGTCTAGGTTTTGCTATAGATGAGGGTATCATCAAAGAAAAATAAGACAAAATGATGGAGAAAAGGACAGAAAACATGCTTCATGAGGCTTTGGAAAGTGGAGGTATCATTACACAAGACAAAGGGCATGACCAAAAACTCATAGTTACCCTCATGAGTTTGAAATGCAGTCTTAGGAATGCCTGCCTCATTCATACATATCTGGTGGTAGCTAGAACGAAGATGAAGTTTAGTAAAGAACTGGGCACCACTCAATTCATCCTAGAGGTCATCAATGAAAGGAATGGGAAATTTGTCTTTAATGGTGAATTTGTTGAGGGAGAAGAAGTCAAGACACATGCGCTAAGAACCTTCTTTCTTAAGGACAATGACCACAAGAGAAGAGTATGGGCTTGTACTAGGACGGATAACACCTGCGTTGAGCAATTCTTGAACAATTTTCTCAATTTCATTTTTTTGGGAAAAGGGATGACAATAGGGATGGATATTGGGAGGAAGGTTGTTGGGGACAAGGGGAATGGAATGATCATGAACACCACAGGAAAGAGGGAGTCCCTGGGGAGTGGAAAAAACAACTTCATGTTTGGAGAGGATGGATTGGAGGTCTGACGGCACAGAGGGTGTCTCAATGGCTTGAATGGCATGGAGTTGTGCAATAATGAAAGAATGGCATTTTTTGAGAATATTTTCCATGCGATGGGAACTGATGATCTCTGGGGAGCCGGTGACGATGCCTTAGAACTTATATTGTTTTCCCTCCTGGTGGAATTGCATGGTTAATTCCTTAAAATCCATGAGAATGGGACCCAAAGTCCTTATCCATTCTACACACAACACAATGCCACAACTGTCCATGTCGATAGAAAACATATGATATTTCATGTGGTACTGACCAATTTGGAGACACAAATTTTCACAATGCCCTCCACATTTCATGGACCCGCCATTGGCAATTATGATTTGAAAATTATTGACGGCACGGATATAGCAATTGGTTTCTTGGGCAAAGTGGCGATGAATAAAATTATGGGTTCTTCCACTATCAACAAGAACGATGACCTCCCGATGATTAATATAACCAATTAGATTGAGGGTTTGGGGAGCAAAGAAGCCAATGAGAGCATTCAAAGAAATGACCAGCTCAACTTTGGGAGGGTCAGAGGGAGGGGTCATGTCAGTGGATTCAGGTGACGCAGCCACAAGGGGAGCCTCAACATCGTCTTCTGAAACATCCTTCGAGATGGACACAAAAATATTTTGTTACTTACACTTGTGCCCAGGAAAATATATGTCATCACAATTATAAAAAAGGCCTTTGAGTTGGTGTTCATCCATTTCTGCCTTGGTCAATTTATGGGTCTTTAGTGGAGTAGAAGGAGGAGTGGGAGTGACTGGTTTAGTGCGAGGAATAAAGGAGGGTTTCCGGGTTTGAGAAGAGACAACCTGTTTTGCTTCCTAAGTTCTTTTAGTAGCTTCCACCCAACTCTAAGGCCGAGCCATGAGGACATGGGCACGAATCTCATCCTTGAGGCCACTGGTAAAACATTCTTAGAAAAAAGCATCAGACATGCCCTCTATATGGAAAGCCAATCGCTCAAAATAATTTATAAAGTCTTCCACTGTGCCAAATTGTTTCAACTTTGTCAAATGGCCTAAATGGTTGGTGTTAGTGTCAAAGCATCAGACATGCCCTCTATACAAAAAGACAATCACTCAAAAGAAGTTATAAAGTCTTCCACTGTGCCAAATTGTTTCAACTTTGTCAAATGGCCTAAATGGTTGGTGTCAGTGTCAAAGCATTCATAAAGCTCTGCCACAAATTGTGTCCAAGCCACATACCCTTGGCAGACATTTATTCTCCATTTCCACCATTTCTAACGTTATTGATCTAGATGTAGAACACCATACCAGAGTTTGGCCAACTCATCTGTAATGCCATACAAAGAGAAATAATGTTCCATTTGAGTTACCCATCCAGTGGGATCTGAGCCATCAAATTTTGTCACATCCACACGCAGAAGGAGTAGGTCACACTGGAAGTGACGGGGATGAAAATTATGGGAATGAGAGGAAGTTTCACCTTCGGATTTCAAAGGTCGTTTAGAGGAGGAAATATCTACATGGATATGTAGCTTGGCGCAGATCATCATAGTGAAGGAGGCAAGCTGGGTATTGAAGGATTCAAGCTGGGTAGCAAGGTCCTGTTTGATGTTGTCCATTTTGGTGTCGATAGAGGAATGCATGTTTTTATTGATGTTGGCAACATTGGCATTGAGCTCTCTCACTTCTTATTGGGTTTCTGTGAAATTAGAGTACAAGGAATTGAAGCGAGCTTCCAAGTCTTGGCTACAGGTGTGGGCCATGAATAGGGAAAATGACAAGGGACGGGTGGGATCACACATAAAATGGGTTATGGGTGAAGTGTATCATGACGATTAAGGTGATGAGGGGAATCCAATGGGGTAAGGCCCAAATAAGGGTGTTGGAAGGGGGTTGGGTCCACGAGAAAAACAAAATTGCTGAAAAATAATATGTATTACTATGATAAGGGTGAAGAGAGGAATCCAATGGGATAGATCTCAAATAATGGTGCCAACATGATCCAGACTTTTTTTTTTTATTCATGTGGAGTTATACTCTGATATGAAGAATATTGCAGTGACAAAATGTCGAAATTCTTAACAGGAAGAAATGTGTAGTAATTTTGCAACCCGAATGCAGTAGACGCAGTTGTGCGGCAATAGATCTTGTATGTTCAATTTTTGTTTCCTTCTGAAGAGTTAGGGTATTCAAGGGTTCTACAGACAAGAGTTTTCCCTATGCTATAGCTCTTTGATATACGTGTGGGGTCCAATAGTAGTACTCGGCCCAATATCTCACGGCACCATGTAATGATCCCAAGCCATTATGCAAGGATCATCACTGTTTTGGTGTCTTTTTTAAAACTTTTCCTGAGTGAGGTATTTCGTCAAACACTTTGTTGATCTACCTTTTAGATGTGTTTATATGTGTGTATGCAGCAAATAACAGAAACAGATAACCATGGAACATACCTCAACCATATGCAATAAGATAGACAAGCCAAAACATCTCAATTCTTCTTTATTCATAAAATAGAGAAACCTGCTACAATGAAGATGGCGTTCTGGAATGCTCAATAGATGGCCAAGAAGATAGACAATAGATAAGAGCTGCTACAAAATTCTCCTGCTAATACAAAAGATGCCTCGAAAGGCTGAATGAGAAATGAAGATCAATACAAGCAGATATGAATGCCAAACTCTCCAGTTGAAGAATGCCACGCTCCAATAGAAGGCTGAAACCCTCAATAACTCGGCCCTGTTGCCAAAAGTGTCCAATCACCCTAATAAATATGCCATCTGATAGATCGGGTGATGGTAAGAACAACCCAGGTGACCGAATCTCCAAGATCCCTCTCAATCTCTGTAGATCTGAAATCCCCCACTGAATGGTGCGCCCCACTCGATGACTGAAACCCTAGATAATTCAGCCCTGCTGCCAAAAGTGTCCAATCACCCTAATAAATATGGAAACTGATAGATCGGGTGATGGTAAGAAAAACCCAGGTGACTGAATCTCCAAGATCCCTTTCAATCTCTGTAGATCTGAAATCCCCCACTGAATGGTGTGCCCCACTAGATGACTGAAACCCTAGATAATTCGGCCCTACTGAAGGAGGCCTCCAAATGATCTGAAACTCTCCAGAAATATAGATCGGGACACTGCAAGTCACTAAGTAAATTCTCAGGGTCAGATCTGAAGTGTAACACCTCCAAACGGACTAGATCTGGATCTCAAAAACGCCCTCCTTCTCTTCAATTCGCCCCACTACTCAAGAAATAATCTGTGCCATAAAACTGTCTCAAAAAGCACTAGATCTAATTTCCAAGGCCCTACAATGAAAACCCAAGTGATAGAATCTTCAACGTCCCTGCCAATCTCCTACAACGAATCTCTCTCCAAAGATGGTGCGCCCCTCTTGCTGGAATCCCTCAACTGGTGCACCCTCTCTCTATCTGCACATGAAACTGATGTAGAATCCTCCTGCAACTGAGTAGATATGGAACTAG
>ML777983.1:378886-400930 GCA_009831015.1 Picea engelmannii
ACGACGAGGCCGAAGAGACTACGAGACGGAAGAGACGACGATTGTGTTTGAATGGATCAGCGATTAATAAAATCAACGCGGAAGTGGAAGACGGATGGATCACGAGAGTGGGGAAAATTTGTCGATTACATTTGATATGTCGTATTTATTTTATTCACATCACTTGACTGTATGAGTTGAAAATTTCGTTGTCTTTTCGACTGGCCTTCTTATTCTCTCTATGCATACTCTCGAGTAGGTGTGCAGAAAGTCTATCTCCCTCACATTTGTTTGCATGTTTTTATCATAATCCAATCAATATGTTAAGTATAAGTTCCTATCAGTTTTTATCAACTTTATCCATATTCAATTTATCCCCATCTTTGTACCAATAAAAATTCATCAGCAATTCCAACTACAATTATCTATTCAGGGTAACTGTAGATGCCAGTAAAGGATATGAACGCATAAGAGGTGAAACCATCGTCGTCTGCTGAAGAAGATCCCAATCATCAAGGAGATGAAGCGTTAGAATACGCAGAGTTGCAGAATCCTCAAAGGAAGTACAACAAATTGTTGAAGGCACTCAGTTAGCAAGGCACATGAAACCCATCCTTCAAAAATTAATCGAAGATTACTTAGGGTGAATAAGGGTTTGCACCAAAAATTAGCCATTTTTTTTTTTAAGGCATGGGAAAATCGGTAACACGTCGGGATGCACCAGAAATTAGCCATTGCCAAAGAAAAGCTAAGATATCTTAGGGCCAAGATAAATTTAGACATTGAAAAGCAGTGTGAAGCAGAATGACCACCTTCTGCTCCGCTTGAAATTGGTATTAATGACGATAATATTTGTGGTGTGGGTATTGAATAAAAACACACCACTACAGAAGTGGATAAGAGCCCTATCAATGAAAAGTCAAAAGAGGCGAATATAAAGGATGCTACAAAAGAAAATCCCCCTAGTGACTGGACAAAAGATGCAAGATTGGAGGAATGGGTACCCGCAGAAACCTTTGAACATCAAGCCCTGAAAGAAGAACCGTCTACAAAGGCTCTTAGAAATGAAATCAAGGATCATGAGGAGAAGGTATCTAAACAATGAGAAGGTATATAAAGAAAGAGAGGTGGAAAGAAAGATTCCAATAGAAAGTGATGTGGTAGATTGCTTGGAAGTCCTTCAATTGGAGGCTGAGGTCATGAACTAGAAGAAGGTTGTTGAATTCTTTGGCCAAGGTGTTGAAACATCACCAAACTATCCACAATATGCATGAGAAATGGGATGAGTTGGCCACTGGAGTACAACAATTGAGACACAGAAAGAAATAGTGATGTCATATGGTTTATGTAGTTCTTGCTTGCAAGTGTGCTTAACCAATATATGTAGTCTTTTGAAAGAATAATGGATATTCTCTCAAATCAGGTCATTGGCTATAGGCAGACCCTACAATCATATTCTAACTAGAGTGAGGAGGATCAAAATTTATTGTGTGAGTTATATCAACATGATTTTCTCTCGAAAAATCAAATAAACTCCAATCCTTTCGTGGGGGATGTGCAATTGAGAAATTTTACCTCACTCATGAATCATCAAATATATTGGAGTAATGCCTTGTTCCATATAGAGTATGATGAATGAAATGTTCATTTATGTGTGACAGGAGAATTTTTTTTCTAGTAAGGGTAATTTTGAGGCATGAGAATTTACTCAAGCAATCTCATTTATTATTTTCCTCAATGAACTCAAAGGACTACCATCTTTGAGTGTGTAGGATCAATAGCTCAGATGAGGCTGAAACTTTTACTTTCTTGTGAAAGGAGATGGGATTGTTTATCAACTCAATAAAGAAAGAGAGAACCCTTGTGCTATCCTACTTTCAATATAGCCCTAAACAGGTTTAAAAGATACATGGATTTCTTAAAAAAGTGTTGGACACAACAAATAGGCTTGAAATTTAACTTTTCACTTATTTTGTGTCCCTCGCCAAAGTATCAGTATTGTTATTCATGGGAATAGTAGGAGGAAGAAGCCTTTTGGGAGAATATTCCAGAAAATTGGTTACTATGTGATGAGGAAGAAGATCATTCCCCTTACAATTGGAGCAATATTTACTAGAAATATTCATACTTTATCTCCTATGATTCTGATGACTAGATGAAAGGGTTGCTCAAGGACGTACAACAACTATTGTTGAGGGGGGATTATGATCCCTATGTTTTCCATCCTTTGGGTGCCATTTTTCCTATAAATTCATCCTTTTTTCCTATCCTTTACACCTTGTTATTTATGGTTTTGATGTTTAAAACTAGGATTTAGGCTCAAGGTAACCTTCATTATAATTTATGACTTTTTATATGATTTCTTGTTGAACCTTAGGAAAAATATATCATACTTTGTATTTGTCTTAGAATAATGAATTAGTTTGGATGTCGCTACAAATCCACCTTCTATAGATCCACTTGCTACAAGATTATGTGCTTTAGATCGATTTAGGCCATTGTTTGTGGTATAGATATATGGAGGTTAAAGCAATATGGTTAAAGAACATGACATTGCTACAAATCCTATTGGTTGTTGTAGATCATGAAAACTAACACATAACCATCCATTAACTCTTTTTTTAAAATTGGTTATATATTTAAAATGGAATTATTTAAATATGTAATGACCAAATATAATTTTCCTATACTATTATCTATATTCCAATGCTTAGTTTGTTTTTAAATTAAAGTTCAATACTTTGTTTTAAAATTACGTGATATTCTTTGCTTCTCAAGTAGTTTGTAATAATTACTCTTTAATTAGTTTGTCAAGGACATATATGTATAAAAGAACATACACCTTTGAAAAGGGGATTGTAGTATACCTAGGGAGGTAATATGGGAGGTACCCAATGGGAGTGAGGTTATGTAATAATAGTGGAGGCCATTCAACGTAAGGTGGAAAAGGTCCACTATATTATTAAATAAGGCCCACTATGGTAGTTAGATATAATAAATGTAAGAGTACTTACTAGAAGGTTATACTTCTAGAAGGTTCCTCCTCTAGAATGTTCTTGGGTGGTTCGTAACACTATATAAAGGGGTTCAATAAATGTAATGATACAAGCTGAGAAGTATTTTATTTGGAGCGTTAGCTGAATAGGAGGATGCCCCCTCGAAGAGGCAAGTGAACATGAGAGGATCCCTTCCATAATAGGATCCATTGTATGATGTTTCCCTACCCTAAGAGTTTTCTTATAATAAAAGTGTAGTTCTTCTATATTGTTATTTGAATATTTTTGGTGTTTCTGTATGCAAGTATTTGGTTCTTAACAAGTGGTATCAGAGCACTTTCCTTGGCAGGAATTGTGGGATTTTTTTTTATTATTATTTTGCAAATTTTCAGAGAAGAAAACGAGGGCCGTGACATTCTGGACATTTTCTGTAACTTTTTGTGCAACATTTGTAGAGACTGGTTGTATATATGAGTTCCTCTTGGAAAAAAAAAAATCATCTGAAATGGAGTCCATGAAGTAAAGTTATAACGATTCTAAAATCTACAAAATTTCATGGTTTTCCGTAGAAGACCGTGCAATTTTCTGATTTCTATAGTACTTGGGGCTGAATTTTCCCAAAAAAATTACATATCTGAGTTTCTCACACAATTTCACCCAAATTCAAAAAAAAATCATCTGAATTGGAGTTCTCGAAGTGAAGATATCACTGATTTAAAATCATCCATTTTGGGTGGTTTTTCATGAAGGCGACGAGACTGCAAAGTTCATAACTTTTCACATGGTGCTCAAATTACTACCAGATTAGTGCCATTATATAGAGGATTTTCAACACTTTCTTCTGGCATATTATATGAGTTTTTTTCAATGGATATGCAATGCACTCCAACCTATGCAAAATTTTGGTTATTAGGTTCATTTAAATTATTAATTTAACCTCAGATAGGGTGTCATTTAGCCTAGAGGATGCCATGCAACCCACATGCGGTTCGGGTTATTAATATGGTCGGTCGCCACAACGAGCTTCATTCTTGGATGGAGGATGAACTTAATCACACACAGGGGAAGGAGGGGTTGCTCCCATGTGCAGGTTTAATGGCGCCCTCAATGTGCCATGGAAAGAGGATGACGATAGGTACGGGAGGAGGTTGTGCGATCATTTCATATTTTCGGACAATCCTCCACTTCTACCAAGATGGCCATGGCTTGTTGCATTCCATTTCTTTGTTGCAATGGAGCTTCGTTCTGATTAACTATACGGCTCTCTGTGACCTCCTTTTCAGTTTTATCTAGCCTCCCATTTCTTTCATGCCTTGTGAGAGAGGGAAACCCAAGAGGGGTCCCTTTTGGTACTGCTACGTAGCAAGGCAGAGACACCTTCGAGAATTAGTGAGGGCTTATTCAACAACTCTAATTCAGAGGACCAAGGATCTGAAGACGCCTCTAATGGCATATGTGGAGGAGGAAATATCGGAGGAACTAATTCTAGTTCCACCAAACTCCATCCTCTACATGGTCCTGGACCCCTAGGGTAGACCCAACACCATTCTTACAACAATGGAAACAAAGGCAACACTGGAGGGGGCGACTTGCATTTTCCAAGAGGAAATTCCCTAGACGGACATGGGATGAGACTCGAGCTCACCTGGCTTTCTTGCACCAGAGCACTTTGAGCCTCCTTTGCCTACCTCGAAGACAGGATGAGACTCAATCTCACCAAACTTTCTTGCACCAGAGCACTTGGAGCTCATCTTCGATATGAGGAGATACATGATGGAACAAATCCACCATCACACCCTCCTCCGTAGAAGAATTGATATGTTGTTCGATCCCTTCTCGAGCACGTCTGTCAAGCAGAGATGCTCGACCTGTGCGTAACCTTTTTCCTTCACTCCTCACGAAAAAACTCCTCCTGATGGCACTCTGGATGGCAGGTTCCACTTTTCTAACATCCCATCTAATGTTTAAAGTTTCTTAGCCCTCAACACTCCATTTGCATGGCAATGGGGTTTTTTTGCACTACTGTCTAGTTCTCCTATCTTACTTCTTAGTTTCTCTGTTCATTTTGTATGATCAATTTTTTATGCATGTATAGATATCACTATCATAACACTCTACCGCCACTTGCTCTGGTTTCCAACTGTTTGGCAGAGAAACTAGTGGCTTCAACTTTTGGCTACAAGAACAAAAAGAAGCCACTTATTTCGGTTTCCAACTTTTTGGTGGAACAGGTGGAAAGCGTGTGAAATTGATCAATTATGTATAGAGACAATTGTTTATTAAGGTAATATCACTTTTTATTTACAAAAAAAAATAAAATATTAATTTAAAAGAAAATTTTCTTACAATATACGATTTTTCAAATCTTGGCATGGTGGGGGTAGTTGCATGTCTCCACGCACTATGGGTATGCCACCCTCTTTTGTGGTGGACGATATTGAGGTTGGCACATCACAGGTATTGCATTTTTTGAAGTTTAAAACTACGATTTTAAGTGTCAATCATTTAATATTAATTCATCAAAAATGATTTAAAAACGTTATTTATGTAAGTAGTTGCCTTTATGGAAACATGCAAATTTCAAATGTGTTATATGCCAACTTGGATAAGAGAGTGTCAGATAGAGTGTCTGAGAAGTACATGCCCATACCAAAGAAGGATGCATCCATACTTGATGATGCATAGGTCATGTATATGTAGATTGAATTTGTAGGTTCTAGTGTGTTTTTATGAGGACTTTATTATATACACATGAATGCTTAAATTTGTTTTTCTACTTTTTTGAAAGTTTATGGGTTACATTACATTATAGATATGCACATGATGTAGTTTCCTTGTATTTATTTCATCTACGTCAATGGTTTAGAATAATATATACTTGGGATTTAGACAATACTACATGTACTATCCTTAATGGAATTGCCTTCTATTTTTTTCCTTTTGAAAGATGCGCAGAACAACTTTTTAAGTCCCCTTTTTATTTCTTTTTGAAAGATGTGCAGAACAAATTCAATATCCTTTGTCTACATTTCTTTTGCAAAAAGAGTTCAACATTATTTTTAAAATCATGGCTTATTTGTAGTTGAAATATACTTGTAGAAAAACTGAAGTTTTGGTTGATCAAATATTCCTCGTTGATCAAATATTCCTTGTATAATATTTTAATTAAGCATTTTCTATTCATTGAAGGGTTATTCAACTAGTCCCTATATAAATTTAGCATCATTTAAAATGGTATATCTTTGGGGAAAGAATGGGGAAGGTTCAAACACCCCTTATTTCTTTGGGTATTGTCGTGAACTCTTCACTAATTGCTTACCCACCGTGAACTAACTTTTCTATATTTAAAAATATGCTAGATACATGATATTACTTATGTTTAGATCATGATGCATGCATTTTTGAAAGAGCATTTGACTATATGAGTACATCTATCCCACATGTGAAAAATGAAAGATTTATCTTCTTGGAAGAATGGAGTAATATGAAGATTTCTCTTTTCTTCATACAACGAAGTGAATTTCTTCTTGGGGTATTGTCAAACTCTTAACTTGTTGCTTACTAACCACCAACCAACATTCCTAGATTTAAAAATATGTTGTAGATGATCCTATGTTTAGATCATGGTGTAGGCAATTGATTATGAGAACATCTATCCCAAAACAAAAAAGGAAAGATTTATCTTCTTGGAAGAATCCATCTTAATATGTCCAGATTTGTGAAATTTCACAAAGAACGAAGTTAATTCCTTCTTGGGGTATTGTCGAACTCTTAGCTAATTGTATACCAACCAGAAACCAACATTTCTAGATTTAAAAATATGCCAGATACATGATCTTATTTATGTTTAGATCATGATGTAGGGATTTTTGAAAGAGAATTTCATTATATGAGAACATCTACATCCCACAATAGAAAGAGGAAAGTTTTATGGTCTTCGAAGAATGAATTAATACATCCATATTTGTGTTCTCTACATACATCCAAGTGAATTCATTCTTGGGGTATTATCTAACTCTAAACACTAATTTCTTACCAACTACACACCAACGTTTCTCTTTAAAAATATTATGTATATGATCGTACTTAGTTTAGATAATGTAAGCATTTTGATTATAATACGAGAACATCTAAACCATAGCATAAAATTAAAGATTTATGCTCTTGGAAGAATGGCTTAATATGAAGAGTAGAATCAAAAGAGAGCAATAATATTAGATCCATGGAACTCTTTAAAGATCCATGGAACTCTAGTTGGGTATGTTATTCTTGCTCATGGTTTGGTACGTTATTCTTGCTCATCGCTTATTTAATATTTATATGTTTATTATTTTAGACAAGTATATACTAACATGTATTATTGGTTTTTCTTCCTTGTTATAGTAATGTCTATGCATGGAAAGAGAGCATGGATGTATGAGGATGGGACTCCAACACCTTTGGTATGCCAATTTTGCTTGAGTTGGTTCATTTTATTCATCTAAATACTATTTTAAACAAGTGTACACTTTATGTTAAAAAAGTATATATTTTATTTAATATGTTTAAATTTTATTTATGAAATATTATTTTTTAGGTATGAATCTAGTACTACATGACTATACGAGGAGTTAGCAATGGCTTATAATCCAAAAATATTGGAGGCTCCATAAAAATGGATGAAGGAAAAAGATGAGTTCAATCATTAAACTTGTAGAGTTTTGGAACAGTATATTGATTTCCTATAATTTTGATGATATATGAATTGTATAATTTTCATGTTATTAGTAGATAAGCATCCTGGAACTTATGTGTATTTGGTAGTGTAGTTACTGTAAATAGTTTTTTAGTATATATATATGAGTGTGTGTGTGTGTGTGTGTGTGTGTGTGTGTGTTTTAACTCAAAATATCAATCGTGCTTAATCTTTGAAATTATATGGAAAAAATGTTTTGGTATGTGGATAATTACATTCTTTTATAAATGGTATATATGGTTTATGATGATTTATATGGTTTGTGATGGTGCAAGGGAAATATATTTTTTATGATGGGAAAGTGAAATTTATTTGAGTGGCGTAATAAAGTTTTATTTTTGAATATTAAAACAATATATTTTTCTATTTTCTACACATGCAAATTTGACTATGTTGAAACACACACTCGCACTAAGAGGGGTGGGTGAATCAGTGTCTAGAAATTTTGACTACTTTTCACACTTTCATAGATTAACCAAATTAATTGAACAAGATATATGCAGTTCAATTAATTATTCATAAACATGTATAACACAAACTGTATGAAGTGGATAAAATATCATTATTTTATTTATTTAACTTGAATGAATACAAATAAAAACAACCTTTAATATCTTCAACTTCAACTGAATATGAGAGATCCAACTCTCTGATACAAGACCCAACTTGTAGTTCTCATATCCAACTAAGAAATGAGGAATCCAACCCTCATAACAAGACTTGGCATGTTGATCTCATATCCAACTGAGATGTGACGAATCCAATCCTCGTGACAAGACTCAGCTTGTAAACATGCGCCAACCTGATAGAATGAACTTTCATTCAATCTGTTATCACATGAATTTGTCAAGGGCCATAGGTGTGTGTCGAAAATGCTTGAGTCTATAATTCCTTGTCTTGTCTCTCTCCCTTTCACAGGACAAATCTTAAGTCTTTCCCCTTTTGACTTGTAAATCATTCTTTGTTTTCCCTTGTTCGTTTGTGCATTGTTGTTTTCCTTAAATATCTTACCCGAGAGAAACCTCGGCCCCACGCCCCTCTATTTTTCTTGGAGGATGAGCACTTGCCTCATGTGTTTCATTCACTGGTCTCCCTGTTTTCCCCAGCCCACAACAAGTCATCCAAATCCTTGATCGTGCAGGCCGCAACCATGAACACAAAGTGCATCTTTCTTAACAGTCTGTTTCAGGATTGAAGCATAAGAAAAAGGCAGTTTTAATCTTTCAGCGGCAAAGATTCCAAGAACAGTCCAGATCAGCGGCTCACGGGAATTCAAGAGTGAAAAATTGTGCGAAGTATAGCACCAGAGAAAAAGGCCCCGAAGTAAATATGAATCATTGATATTAAAGGGGACAGGTGGTAGTTGATCGAAGCCTTTGGGGAAATGAGCTTCAGGAGATTTGAAATGAGAAATGCTTAGAAGTCCTGAAGACCCGAAGCACCGAAGTCCCAAAGAGTTGAAGTCGTCAAAGCATTGAATTTTTCTAAGCTACCGAAGTGGCCGAAGGCTCGAAATGGATCTGAGTCGTTGATCAGCAAGAGCCATGTGTTGTCAGATCCACAACTCTGGGTAAAAGCACATGGAAGAGTAAGCGATATTTGAGTTTTGGTTTTCTCGAAGCTCGGAGACCCGAAGTGGATCTCGGTCATCCAAATCCAGATTTCCATGCGTCATCAGATCTGTCACTCCGAGAGCTTTACTTCGGGAGTTTTAAAATGAGAAAATTGCCTAAGTCCCAAAGTCCCAAAGTATTGAAGACCCGAAGCACTGAAAGTCCCGAATACCTGAAGCATCGAAATCCCAAAGAGTCGAAGCGCCAAAGTCCCAAAGAGACGAAGCACATGACACACTCTCATCAGGCATGTCGCGTGGCACTCTTTCCCGGTCATTCGATTGTGGCCATGTCACCCTCCTTATCATGACACATCAATAGATGTGACATCATATGATGTCATTTGAACCACCCATCAATGGGACATGTGGCATAAATCCATGAGCTCCGATTAAAGGCTCGAAGTAATCCTCGATCATTCGATTCATGAGGACACATGTCAGTATATCGCCAGCTCCAGGTAAAATATTTTGGGAGCCCAAGTTTAAGATTTGATTTTCCCGAAGCCCAGAGACATGAAGGGATTTCATCTGTCGATCTCTAGAGGGCCATGTGTCATCAGATACATGGCTCTGGAGAATTTGCTTGGAGCAAATAAAGTTTGACTATTGAAAGGCCTCAAGCCCGGATCACGAAGCAGATCTCGGTCATCGATTTGAAAAGGGAAGATCTGATCCATCAATCTAAAAGGTGCCAAAGTTGGGCCATTGGTCAGGAAGCCTCATCTCATATCACAAGATCAATGGTTTCACTCCATTGTGGGGTCAGAAGGTGCACACATTTTAAAATTTCAAGGGCGGGACGCAATCAGAACCGTGGGTTTTAGAAAGGGATGCATGGCGGTTCATGGTGAATTACGGGGACAAAAGTGGTTTTCTTTCAAACCACCCTTGGTCGCGCTTGCAATTATGCAATTGTGTAGGGTCATGGCCCTAGGTCACATTGAAGAAGGAGAAGGTGAATAGGAGCTAGCCCTCGAGCCCTCGAGAGCCAAATGTGTGGTATCCTTCATCACAGACAGGAGGCACCCTTATGGTCTTGACAAGTGGCCCTCATTTCAAGCATGCTTAGACACGCCTCTAGCCCATTTCGAGTGACACTTGTCACCTTTCCATCTGTGACACGTCAACATGGAAGTGACAGGTCATCCTCCAGGAAGTGTTATTGTTCAGCGTCTAAATAGTGGCTCTCTGCCAAGGTAAAATTTGGCAGATTCTGAAGTTGGTGGGCAGACGCGGGACGATGATGATAAATCTAGTAGATGCGCCTAGATTGCATATCATGATCAGATCTATGACCACAACCCATTGTGGGGATGCAACATGCTCGGGTGATAATTTCTTGAGTAGTCCCGTAATTGAAACCAGGGTATGGCGAATGCGCTACATGGAAAAATATGATGGATTACCGACCCAAAAGCAGTCTGAACCCAAACCAACTCTAAGCGACCCTACAATCACATGTTTATATGGCATCCTGTCTGAGAGAAGAACATGACCACTCCCTGAGCATGAACTCTCATTCAATCTCTGAGGAAAGACAGTTAATGAAAATAGAGGTGGTGGTTGAAACCTCGGCTCACTCCATAAATGGAAGGCATGGAAGGCCCAGCTGTGGGGACTGAACCGTCAGCCCATGGTACCCCTGTGGGCATATTTTCCTACAAAACCCATGTCAATGTGAGCTTGCGTCTGACAGAGGGATACATTCACAATCTGACAGAAGTTTGTCGAGACGCAATGATTTGAATGTAGTGATCAGATCACACTCCTAGTAGTGGTGAATTGTTCTGAGTATACATAGATAGTTTTAATATTTTGTTAAGGTCATCAACTGGTTGAGAAGAGCTCCCTATTTTGTAATTTTTTTATGCTAGAACTGTTCTCTAGTTATGTATTAAATTTGAGACTTTCATGTTAATAGAAGTCAGCTTCTTTTCATCTCTCTGTAAAAACTATGCTAAAACACTCAGGCATGGGGATCCAGTCGAGGGTTGCTGTGTTGTTGTAATGTAGGTTTGATTATAGTGGTATTGTGACCAGTTTTAGTCAGCTCCCTTGTTATCTTTCTCCCTCTTACACTGAATGGCTCAGGCATGGAGGATCCAATCGAGTTGTTGTAGCTGCATTGTGATGTAGGTGTTGAAATTACTAAGACAACTGAGAAGGGGGAGTGAATCAGTTGTTACTGTGCTTAAACAATTTTAACAATATTAATACATTCTTAATCTTTCTTCAAGTGATCATCAACATTATATAGCATATGGACAATAAAAGTAATGAGCATCATTCACACATAAGGTATACACAGAGAAAGATTTTCATGAGGAAACCCATAAAGGGAGAAAACCTCTTCTTCTTCGAAATGATAGGCAGTCTTTTAAGTTCTGTACATCATCTATAATTGAGCACCAACTCAATGTGAGGATGCTACCTCTATTTTACAAGCTGCAACTTGTTTGAGAGCAAAGACTCTCTTGTTTCTCTAGAACCAACTTCCCTAATGTTCCAGCACCAACTAGATGGAAGCACCAACTTCTAGTTACACAGGCTCCAACCTGTATAACAGAGAACACTTGTTCTCCCTTGCACCACCCTGCCACTCTGGTTTCTCTGGCTTCAACCATATGGAAGCTACAACTCCCTGTGTTCAAGCTCCCACTTGAACCTCTGAGGAAACAAATCCTCCCTAGCACCTCCCAACCACCCTGGTTTATAAATGAATAATTAAACAACCAACTACACAGATAAATCGATTCTTACCACTTCTTCTTTGTTCTGTAAATCTAGTCTTCTTCTAACTGTTCTGCAATTCTTATCTTCCTTTGTCTATTCTGCAATTCTGCACTGCTTCAACTTGTTCTTTCATTCTTCTCTGCTTTAATTCTAATCCTCATCTGTTACTCTTCTCTAAGTTTTATCTCACACTGCGCACATTTTCAGTCTCACACTGTGAATCCTGTGATTTTCCCTTTCTTACAGTTTAATTCATTTTTCGTCCAGAACAACAAAAAAAATGCACAGTCTATCTCTTTTTCTTTTATGCACCGCACCCACAACAGTTACACTTCACATCTTCTTCGGCAAAAGAAAACCGTCTAAGCAACTGAAACACCAATCGATCAGGAATCATGAATCAGTTTTGCTAACTGATTCGTAACTGATGAATTAATTGTGAGAGAGAATAGTAGCCCTTCGATCATATTCAAGTTTATATGCACCATTGGATGAACTTTATTAATCTTGCCTTTAAATCAGGTTTCGACATTTCGACATTCCTGTGGCCAGGTGTCTCAACACTTCATGTCACGATCTCAGAAACTTCGATACAAAGCTTTTCTGCACTAGCTCCTTCCTCTATTTGACCATGGCCATAACCAAGCGCTTATAGATAAAGTGATTTTCACAAATTCGTATTTCGTGAATCTAGAGATGAGGCATCTCGACTCTCCAAGTCGCGATCCCCGAAACTACAAAATGGAGCTTATCTGAACTGACTCCTTCCCTTCTCGTGACCACTGACGGTGACCATAGGCTGTGCCCAAAGGCGCTTTATATTTCGCAAATTTATAAACTTCATCGAGTCTGATCGACGATTGAAATCTCCATAGATCCAATGGTCCAGATCTTATCGTGATATCGCATCTTGCGAGTTTCCACACCATGCTTCGTTGACTCCAAGTCAACAAATTGTCCTATGATTTGACGGTCCAGATCTGATCTTAATTCAATGGCTCAGATCATATCGTGATTTCGACATTTATGTTTCTTGCCTCTCCAAGTCACGATAGGCGAAGCTCTGAGATGGAGCTCAGATCAACGGTACACATCACACCTTGATCTGATGGCTGCGATTAAATTGTGATTTCGATGGTTATGTTTCTTGCCTCTCCAAGTCACGATAGGCGAAGCTCTGATATGGAGCTGGATCAACGGTCCAGAACAAACCTCGATCTAACGGCTAAGATAGTTTTGTGATTTTGTATATCACAAATTTGAGACATTAGGGAACCCCGTTCCTTTGACTTTCCAGTCAGTGATATGATGATCTTTTGCCATGTGTCCTACCTGAAGATGGATGGTCCTCCTTCTTTCAGGATTTTGTGAGTCTGCTTCTCCTTGCACTTTAATGAATGTGTAGGTTCTCCCTGATCCAACGATGGTCAGAACTTATCCTCAAATCTGATGCCTGAGATCTGTCCTCCTCTTCTACGCGTTCTTCTTGTCTACAATCAGATCTGATGGTCGTCCTTCTTTCGGGAATTAAAATGGGATCCAACGATCAGAAATTTTGGTTCTCCTCGGGATCTTACTTTGTTTCGCTTACTCTGATTTTTCCATCGATGATCTGCCAACAATACTTTGCACTATCTCTTCTGAGCTTATTCGAATCTTCTCTGCAGCGTCTTCTCATTTTCCATCAATGATAAGCATACAAGCATGCACTGTCTATTAAATATTTTCTAACATTCTCCCCCTTTGGCATTGATGGCAAGCACTATAAATTTCCTATAGCATCCTTGAAATCACATCCTAAAATAAATTACCACACTTTCTCCCCCTTTGACATCAATGTCAAAGAAGAAACATGCTCCCCCTGAGCTGTTGCAGTACATACTCCCCCTGTCAACTATGAGCATCTTGGAAATACACCATATATTCAATAAGTACTCCCCCTGACCAGGTGAACAGATTAGACAAAAGAGGTTATAACCCCCAACTTTTGACAAAGATATCCAAAAGGGGTTGTTGCTAATGGTTTTTTAAATATATCTACAATCTGTTCTGTAGAAGGTATATAATTCAGTTGAACAATTCTATTTGTAAGTTTTTCTCTGAGAACATGGAACTTTATTGGAATATTTTTAGTCTTGGAATGAAGAACAAGATTCTTGGAGACACTGATGGCACTGGTGTTATCAAAGTGAATTGGAATGGGATTAGTGTAAGTTACCTTCAAATTTGCAAGAGTTTGTATCATCCATAAAATGTGTGTGCAGCAAGTAGCAGCAACAATGTATTTTGCCTCTGTTGTAGGAAAATCTACCTGCGGACAAGTAGATCGACCTCTAGATCTTGACCTTAACCCTAGACAGAAAAATGATTATCATGGACACTGACTTCCTTTCAAATCTATCTAAGCCTAATGCATGAGAAGGAAGGATAATAGAAGTACCTTTTAATCAAGGTTTGTCCCTGCACGCTCCGAGTTGCGCTCCGATCCTTTTTCTCCTCGATGAGGTCTGTGGACAAAACAAGATACAACCACTTCCTACTCTATTGACATTAGCTTGAAAACAGATCTATCATTAAATGATAATTTCATGTAACATTAAACACAAACTAGAAAGAAACAGACCAAGCTTGTCATATTAATGAGAATAACGACAGCAGTACTTACAATCATAGATGCGAATGCGACAGCTTCATCAAGTCCTCTTCGTCTAACCCTTGCCTGAAAGATCCACAACCTGGATGACAGCAGCTTCAATGATTACTCTCCTTTGGCTGACAACAAGTTTCCTCCAAGATCATAAGTTCCATATGCTCAATTCTTCCCCATCAGCTCCAACACCACTTATGAGATCATAAGTTTGGTGTAATTCTCTATCTTGCAGTCCTCACTTATGAGATCATAAGTTTGACATCATTCTTCAATTTTCTTCCCCCTTTCACCATTAGAAAGCTTGCTTATATAGCCTTGGAGAGGCTCAACAATCTTGAGATATCCTTGGGGAAGGTGAGGATTTGCCTCCTTCAGTTGAGGATCTTCCCTAGGATCATGGTTGGACTAGGGATTCGAATCCAACTGCCTTCCAAGAATGAAAAGACGCTTCCCCCATTCATCTCAACATCTTAACAACTTCCCAGAATAGGTAGCGCTCTCTCAAAAGGGCCATCAGAACGTTGTAGCGCTCCCTAGTAGGATTTAGGGGGCGCCAGCGCTCTCAAAATCTATAACACTCCCTCAAAAGGGCCACGGAGCGTTATAACTCTCCCTGACAGTGTATGGGAAGCGCTGGCACTCCGAGATAGTGTAAGGGGGAGCGCTCCTCTCCCAAAACTCAGTTTTTGAGGTGCTTTCAGATGGAAAAAGGTTTGCAAGCCTGTTGACTCATTTCTCCTCTCCTAAATCAAATGCTTGAGGTGTTTCAAGTGTCCTTCTCATGTCGTTATAGGCACGACATAGGCATCATGGCAACATGCTTTGTTTGATGTTTTTACGACACTTGTGAGCAACATACGACACTTGCGACCTTGTGAGAAAAATGTGACACTTGTAACCTTTGTAATGACGACACTTGCGACACTATCAAAGTGAGTAATTTTGATGTGTAACAGATTGCCCCCCAAAGTATGAAGTTAGAAGGTAGGAATTGATAACTGAAATACTTTCTAGACAGTCAAGCAAGGGTATAGACTCGGAGAACCTGACGGAAACTGCACACAAACATCCAACCAATATCATGACATATTTCAAAACCCAAGGCAGGCATACCTATGCTTGGGAGATCGAGATTTGTAAGGTATGGCCGCCATAAAATACACTACGGATCCATAATTGTATTGACAAAAAAGGGGTGTAGCCACCAAATATACAATGTGGATCTATACTTTAGTGACTCAGACTGATCGTAGCCATGAAGAATACATAGTGGATCTACGAGATGATAAGACATAGCCACGACCAATACAAAGTGGATCTATGTAACAGTGTATGTGTCATTGTTCAATAGAACTCCTTCGCAGCCTGGGTGAAGCATATATCAAAGTTATGGCTCAACCTAGGGTCTTCATACCAATCCCAATATGGTACGAATCTGACCATGTGAATAGAGATCTTGACGTCGAACATGGCAGAAACCACTCGATTACCGGTCAATGAGGTAAACTGTTAACAAGTGCGAGGGAGATCACCATTAATGTCAATGATTCCCAAGGTACCCTAGTACATTCCAACGAATGTGAATAGATGAGCTGAGGTCGAACACCCGCGGAATCATTCGATCAGGGGTCAATGATGTAAACCCACTGTCGAATGTGAGGAGGCCTGCCATTGAGGCATGCAGGTCCCAAAGTACTAACTGGTTTCTAAGTCTGATTCCTGGATAATGTGTTGGATTCGATAGGGATAGACTCGTCGAGGGAGGGCCTTGATGTATCCCTCATCAACGACACGAAACGAACATGGATATGTAATTGGCAGATCAAATGGACATGGACTGACAGAGGTTTTGAGGCAAGATATTAGGGATGGCTGACTCTCGAGGCAGATACTTCCCTTGAACACTGAGGCACAACAACAAAACATGGCATGGACCAAAATTGTGTTATGGATACTGCGACTTGCGTCGGGTGACCCAAGGGAGTGAAAGGAAACTCAAAGATTGGCTCAGTGCAGAGGTTTAGCGGATTATGATATGGGCAAATGACAAAGTGTTGTGTTCAAGGGCGACTCTAAGAAGTGCTAGATGGTGTTCTCAAGAGACTGCTTGGCTTGTTCCTTTCAATTTTTCCCCCATCCAGATAGATGAGTACCTCTTTTTAGTTTAATGATCTCGAGGAGGATAACACATGCTCTATGTAACTTACCTTCGGTAAGCTCCTCTTCCTTTGTTTAATGAACTGGAAGAAGTAAGGGTTTAGTCCCATATGGGTCTGTCGATGTGTGCTTTAACGAGTCCAAAGACAGAATACTTGAAGGTTTTTCGGGATTATAGAGTTTCGAAAAACACTTAAAAGAGAACTCTCTCAGTTCCTTTTTCGTACAGTAGTCCAACGAGACCGAAAAAGGGTTAAACTATCGCTCAAAAGACGCCCTTTCTAACCTTTTAATGAGTGTGAAAGGAAGCAAGGTCACTCGAAAATCTTTTCATATTTAGAGAGTCTGAAAATGGTTTAAAGGAGACTCCAGGGGGGTTCCTTTTTCTTGTGTTCGTATCTGTACGGGTCCAAAAAAGAGATAAAATTTTACCCAGTTACATTCTCATGTATTTATGAGCACGAGAAAGAAAAAAGACTAAGCTCGGTATGCCCCCAGCTTGAAATCTAGTGGCTTGACTCCAGAATGATCATCAAAGGCTGGAGACATGCCCCCCAAGCTTCAATTCATTCACCGACTTTGAGGTTGTCACCAATTTTTGTGCTAGATGGAGAAAAAGGAGACAGGTGGATGAAATGAAGGTTCAAAAATGAGACCTAATGAAAGACTCGACTCGACATCTACGAGATCTGGCGAAAGACTCAACTTGAAGGGAGAGGTGATTGTTTCATTTTTTAATGAGCTTGACACAGGAAAAGAACTATGCTCAAGGTTCCAGGTTTGATCCCCAGATTGATGTTTCATTTTTTAACGAGCTTGCCACAGAGAAGGGAAACTATGCTCGTGATGCCCCCAGCATGAAAGCTAGTGGTCTATGTTTCATTTTTTAACGAGCTTGCCACAGAGAAGAGAAACTATGCTCATGGTTTCTTCTTGATCATGGCTTCCAAGAGGATAACACTCTGGAAGGACACCATGTCAAGGGACAAGACTCGGTCATGGCTTCCAAGAGATCTTCATCGGATGGAAGAGAATCACTCTGGAAGGAACACATGTCGAGGGTCACGATAGGGGTAAGGAGATCAGGCTCCAATAACCCTACCGAAGAGATCACCATACCAACTATCGGATCCAAATTGTCGGAAGTTGAGGTCATGGGAGACAATGCCACATAATTGACATGCGGCGAGGGTGCTACTGTCTGCATATAAGAACCACTTAGGGAGGTAACCCAGTCAGGGCCAATGCATGAAAGTTGATCAATGGTCACAATTCTTCCATCGTGAGGGAAAGATATCACACAGAAAAGAGTGGATACAATAGCTTTCATAGCATAGACATAATCCCGCCCAAGGAGTAAAGAGAAATCAAAGGGGTCTTGGACTACCATGACATCAATAAAGACAATTTTCCCTCCCAAAGTTACAGGAAACTGAGGAAGGATCCCAAAAGGTTGAATAGTTCCTCTGTTAAAAGCTAACAGATTCTGTGTAACTGGTGCAAGCTGCGGACAACCCAAAGCGTACCAAGCAACAGAAGACAAGATACTAACGGATGCACCTTCATCTATCAACGTTTGAGGAACGTCCTGATCACGAACCTGAACTGTAATCTGGAAAGGAACTTGAGAGGGAAGATGAGGTCCAGTTAGTGAACCCCAATAAAAAAGGATGGCTTCATTACTTGGAGGGGGGTCCATAGGAGGAGGAGGAATGCCCCCAGGCACGGTAGAGTCTGTATTAACGAGAAAAACATGGGCAGTATCAGGTTTACTCTCTAGAAGGAGGGTAGGATCGATCGATGATTGGATCGGATCGACCAATGGTGGACTTGGATAGACCACTTGGGCACTCTTCAAAGGAAGAGTGGGACTGACCGAGGAAGGGACTGGATCAGTCACTTTGGCATTTTGCAATGAAGGAATGGGATCGATCAAGGATGAAACTAGATCGACCACTTTGGTTTCATTCTCCAAAGGAAGAATGGGGTCGACGGGTGGAAACGGATCGACCACTTTGGTTTCACTCTTTTGATGAAGAGTGGGGCTGATCGATGACGGAACTGGATCAACTACTTGGGTTTGTGGTTCAATTGAGGAGGAAACTAGATTGACCACCTGATCAACCGGATTGACCGGGGATGGAACCGGATTGACCAATCCATCAACCAAATATGGGTTGGAGGAAAGCTTATGATAACCTTTTGGAAGTTGAAGTTTTTCCAAAAGAGAAGAAGCCTCGTCCATGCGAGGACAAAGGTGAGAGTAATGATTACCTTTGCATAACATGCAAGGGAACTTGACAGTTTTCTTCTTCTTACCAACCTGAACATCACTAGTCGACGGGGTATCATCGACATGACCGACAAAGGTCGATGACGTAGAGGACCACATTTCTAAGACCTTGATAAGACCGGGGCAATCCCTCAGAAAATGGTCACCCTTACAAAGGCTGCAAGGGAATTTGGGTTTTGGATTGTTTATTTTAATCTTGTTGACCTCATCAACACTCCCAGTACTATTAACAATAACTGGTTTCTTAGAGCCAACATCTGGTGTCGTTGGGGCCTTGGTCCTTTTCGGGCTCTTCTTCTTCTTCTCTTTCTGTTTCTTCTTCTTCTGATCAACCTGGCTACCTGCTTTAGAGCTTTCACTAGGCAAAGAAGGAGAAATGGAAGGAGACTTAATGGGTGAAGAAGGCGAAAATTCGACATGAGGTTGATGTGTGGGTGGTGTATTGACATCCAAAGTATTAGGTGCAACTGAAACATTGGGAGGATTTGGGATCACCGGAGTGGGGAACAACCAAACTGGTAATCCAATAGTGAGTCCTGGAAGACTCAGTGTGGCAACATATGGAGGACCAAAGTTTCCAAATGAAGGAAAGGTATAAGGTTCCCTAGAAGAAGGGGTTCCTCCATTGGTACTCCCAGGATTCGATGCCATTAACACTAACTCGACCTAAGGTCCACTAAGTAAAAGAAACAACATATGCTAACAGAATCTAGGAATCACAACCAAGCAAACAGGACCTTCTTTTGATGACCGTACTAGTTGGTGATGAAATCCAACGTCGCGTGATCAAGTCCAGAAGGGGTGGGGCTAGGGTGGAACAGTTACAATGACGACCTGCTTAACGGACTTACACCCTGGTGAAAGCTTCCACGCAGTAATTGTGGATTTACTTTCTAAGGCTTCCACATAGTAATTGTGGATTTACCTTCCAAGGAGCCCGAGTGAGTTTGACCAATGTCTGCTCCAGGTACAGTGAGACTTCCCATCACTGTCACCTTGTGTAATAACCTAAATATTATGGCCACCAAGGTTACCAATTCGCAGTCAGCCCCTGGGCGGGAACAGTCAACAGTTCGGTCCGAACATAAGGGCAGGGTATCAAGCCCGAAACCAACTAAGAATATTCCACGCAGTAATTGTGGATTTACCTCAAAGTGATCCCCATAATACGATCTTACCACCACACTCAGTTAAACCACGGAGGGTTAGTCCCCGTAGTTCTCCCGAATGTAACCTCGTGCGTAACCCCTGTGTGAGAGGGGGGTCCCAGGCATACTTATACGACAACTGGATTTACTCTCCCTAACTCAGGATGCTAATGTTTGTTTTGAAAACTTTGGAGAGTTATGCTCACAGCCTAATCCAAGGTACTACACCTATACTACTGTTGGTGGAGGATTCTAGCAAAGAAAAATTTCTAGATAAATTTTAATTAGCGTTGATTTTAGTGGCTGTTCTTTACGCAAAGGGGTGCATGGAAGTGAAACGAATGGAATTAAGACTCTGACCCAAAGAGTGCATCAATCATGATAAGCAGTCATTTCCTTTCGATGAACATCTAGCTAAGGGAGAGAGAAAGTTCTTTCACTAACAAGCACAACTACGGAATGCTTCCAAACAATTCTTTTCTCAATCAAATCCTGATATGATGCAAAACTTTTAAAATGCCTTCTAATATTCTCAATCGGTCACTAAGATATCTTTATTGTTTGCGTATGGATGACGATCAATGCAATACAATGCTTATCTTTGCTAATTATCTTTTTGGTATGAATGAGAACCAAACTAGCTTAAGCAAAGATCACACAAACAATACACCCTTCGTAGTAATCAAAACGAAAAGACGAAAGAAAAGAAACAATCAAAGAAAAGCAAGCTTTTAACCCAAAAACAAGAGCTGAAGAACAATGATTTCGACTGAAATCAATATAAAGAGGCATGTAGGCCTTTGATGACCTTCACCAGGGTTTTACTCAATTGGAGAGAAAAGAAAAGCAATGCATAGATTTCAAGCTTCACTTAACAGGAAAACTCAATGAAAGTAGGTGAAGAAGGCTACAAGATCCAATCAAAAAGGTGTTTGTTCTTCAAAAAGACTGATGTCAAGATTAAAAGGGAAGAACAATTGACTCACCAGGTCACTCAACAACAGAAACACAAAGGCAAACCCTAAACAAGGCAGTTTTGAAGGGTTTTTTGGCCAAAAGGAGGCTGGCGCTCTGTTGCCAAGGGCAAAAAGAATTATAGCGCTCTGTGTAAGGCTACTAGAAGCGTTGGCGCTCTGATAACACTGGGTCAGGGGCGCCAGGGTCTAAAAGTCCCAGAAATGTCAAAAAATTTCAAAAATTGAAATCTGAGTTCGACAAATATGCTGAATGTGACAAGGTGAGGAGCCAATCAGCTCATGACACTAATCAAAGAGGGATAAACTAGGTTTAAAACAATCAAGGGGCAGAACAAGGTCAATGAGGAGAGAAAATCCAAACAAAGGGTTTTGATTCGAGGCTATCTCCCCAGCGGAGTTGCCAGTTTCTGTTGTAGGAAAATCTGCCTGCGGACAAGTAGATCGACCTCTAGAGCTTGACCTTAACCCTAGACAGAAAAATGCTTATCATGGACACTGACTTCCTTTCAAATATATCTAAGCCTAATGCATGAGAAGGAAGGATAATAGAAGTACCTTTTAATCGACGTTTGTCCCTGCATGCTCCGAGTTGCGCTCCAATGCTTTTGCTCCTCGATCAGGTCTGTGGACAAAACAAGATACAACCACTTCCTACTCTATTGACATTAGCTTGAAAACAGATCTATCATTAAATGATAAGTTCATGTAACATTAAACACAAACTAGAAAGAAACAGGCCAAGCTTGTCATATTAATGAGAA
>ML777983.1:406735-419376 GCA_009831015.1 Picea engelmannii
AGTTTGGCATCTTTTACTTTCTCATTTCCTTCATAACTGCTAATAAGTTTATCCCACATTGCTTTGGCAGTTTCAAGATGCATCACCTTTACAAACTCAGCTTCAGCAAGTCCATTCAAGATAGAATTCATTCCCTTAGCATTGAAACTAAACTCTAACTTATCATCCTTGGAGGCTAGAACAATAGGCTTTGTGTATCCAGTCTCTACTACATCCCAAACATCAGCACCCAAGGCCATTAAGTATGTTCTCATTCTAATCTTCCATAAGGAAAAATTTGTTCCATCAAATAGAGGGGGCTTAGAGGCTGAAGTCCCTTCATGACTTGTCATGTTTAAGCTTACAGATCTACCTTTGAATAAAAGGAACCCGCTTTGATACCAATTTTTGAAATTACTAAGAAAACTGAGAGGGGGGGGGTGAATCAGTTGTTATTGTGCTTAAACAATTTCAACAATATTAATACATTCTTAATCTTTCTTCAAGTGATCATCAACATTATACAACATATGGACAATAAAACTAATGAGCATCAGTCACACATAAGGTATACAAAGAGACACATTATCACGAGGAAACCCATAAAGGGAGAAAACCTCTTCTTCTTCGAAATGATAGGCAGTCTTTTAAGTTCTGTACATCATCTATAATTGAGCACCAACTCAATGTGAGGCTGCTACCTTTGTTTTACAAGCTGCAACTTGTTTGAGAGAACTGACTCTCTTGTTTCTCTAGCACCCACTAGAAGGAAGCACCAACTTCGCTAATGTTCCATCACCAACTGGATGGAAGCACCAAATTCCAGTTACACAGGCTCCAACCTGTATAACAGAGAACACTTGTTCTCCCTTGCACCACCCTGCCACCCTAGTTTCTCTAGCTTCAACCAGATGGAAGCTACAACTCCCTATGTTCAAGCTCCCACTTGAACCTCTAAGGACAACAATCCTCCCTAGCACCTCCCAACCACCCTGGTTTATAAATGAATAATTAAACAACCAACTACATAGATAAATCGATTCTTACCACTTCTTCTTTGTTCTGTAAATCTGGTCTTCTTCTAACTGTTCTGCAATTCTTCTCTTCCTTTGTTTGTTCTGCAATTCTTCTCTACTTCAACTTGTCCTGTCATTCTACTCTTCTTTAAGTCTAATCCTCATTTTTTACTCTTCTCTGAGTTTTATCTCACAGTGCGCATCCTGTGATTTTCCCTTTCTTACAGTTTAATTCATTTTTTGTCCAGAACAACAAAAAAAATGCATAGTCTGTGTCTTTTTCTTTTATGAACTGCACCCACAGCAGTTACACTTTGCATCTTCTTCGGCAAAAGAAAACCGTCTAAGCAACTGAAACGCGAACCGATCAAGAATCATGAATTAGTTTTTCTACTTGATTCATAACTGATGAATTAATTGTGAGAGAGAACAATAGCCCTTCAATCATATTCAAGTTTATCTGCACCGTTGGATGACCTTTATTAATCTTGCCTTTAAATTGGGTTTCGGCATTTCAGCATTCTTGTGGCCAAGTGTCTCGACACTTCATGTCGCGATCTCTGAAACTCCGATATAGAGATTTTTTGTGCTAGCTCCTTCCTCTATATGACCATGGCCATGACCAAGCGCTTATGCATAAAGTGTTTTTCACAAATTTGCATTTTGTGAATCTGGAGATGAGGCATATCGACTCTCCAAGTCGCGATCCCTAAAACTCCAAAATGGAGCTTATCTGAACTGACTCCTTCCCTTCTCGTGACCACCGGCGGTGACCATAGGCTAGGCCAGATGGCACTTTATATTTTGCAAGTTTATAAACTTCATCGAGTCTGATCGATGGTTGAAATATCCATAGATCCGATGGTCCAGATCTTATCATCATATCGCATCTCATGAGTTTCCACACCATGCTTCGTTGACTCCAAGTCAACAACTTGTCCTATGATTCGACGGTCCAGGTCTGATATTAATTCAATGGCTCAGATCATATCGCGATTTCGTCATTTATGTTTCTTGCCTCTCCAAGTCATGATAGGTGAAGCTCTGAGATGGAGCTCAGATCAATGGTCCACATCACACCTTGATCTGATGGCTGAGATTAAATTGTGATTTCGATGGTTATGTTTCTTGCCTCTCCAAGTCATGATAGGCGAAGCTCTGAGATGGAGCTGGGTCAACGGTCCAGAACAAACCTCGATCTGAAGGCTAAGATAGTTTCGCGATTTTGCATATCGCAAATTCAAGACGTTAGAGAACCTCGTTCCTTTGACTTTCCAGTCAGTGATATGATGATCTTTCGCCATGTGTCCTGCCTGAAGATGGACGGTCCTCCTTCTTTTGGGATTTTGTGAGTCCGCTTCTCCTTGCACTTTAATGAACGTGAAGGTTCTCCCTGATCCAACAATGGTTAGAACTTATGCTCAGATCTGATGCCTGAGATCTGTCCTCCTCTTCTGCACGTTCTTCTTGTCTACAATTAGATCTGACGGTCCTCCTTATTTCAGGAATTAAAATGGGATCCAACGATCATAAATCCTACTTCTCCTCCCAAGCTTACTTTGTTTCACTTACTCTGATTTTTCCATCGATGATATGCCTACAATCCTCTACACTATCTCTTCTGAGCTTATTCAAATCTTCTCTGCAACATCTTCTCATTTTCCATCAATGACAAGCATACAAGCATGTGTTGTCTGTTAAATATTTGCCAACAGTAGGTTTGATCATTGTGTTGTTGTGACTGTGTTGTTTGGACATATTTCGGTGTTTGAATCTTGAGCGCAAGAGAGATATTGAGTCTGAGTTTTTCTTCTCCAAGTTGCTTGAAATCCGTGATGCTCATAGAAGTCTTGTTCACCTTTCTCACTAAGTTTTCCCTCTGCTCACACTTAAACTCAATTCACTGACTGAAGTTAATGTGGCCCTCACTTCCTTGTGCATTTCTTGTCCAGTTCTGTGCTTAACATCATTCATATATTGATTTTTTTCCATTGACCTCTACTCATATAAAACCAACATCCACCAAAAACTCTGATGGGTATTGGGCTTATCCTCCCGCAATCTGAGGGTGACTCTCAATGCTAACACAATCCATTATATATATATATATATATCCACCAAGACACCTTCTTCCTTTAATATTCCTTTACCTAATATAGTCCTCCAAAGGGTGTCACTTTGAAACAATGTGTCCTTTTGGAATGAGACATTTCACCCCCTCATTTAATTAACACAAATGGTAACTTTTATTAATTGATTTCCATACACCAATTTAGGCAACGATTTTCGTATGAAGATTCTTGAGTGATGGAAACACATTTTAAAATTCTACGACATGGGTTTTTTGTAGAACATGCCCAATTAGCCAACAATAAGGAAATTTCCCTAGAAAGTGTGTGAGATGACTGGTACAAGCAGTTCTTTGAAGGAAACTTGCCTAGATTTTTCTTTCGTTGTTGGATGCCAGATCGACTTCAGTACATATTACCTTTTCGTGAATGTCTAAATCGACCTCCACATATCTCCTTTGTTGGTGATTATTTAAACTCAAATTTTAAACATTTTACTTTATGATTATATTAAAATAAGTTCCCTCTCAGTTGCTAGTCAGTAAAGATTTGACTTGGTCTCACTGCTTTTCGTATTTTCTTCCTCATTTGACCGACAAACATCTTTTTGGTCAACTCAACTAGGAGAAATCTCGACTTGAGTATTTCAATTCTAGTCTACCCATCTTGCTTCAGCCTCACCCCAACTTGTATTTAAGTTTTCTTCGACTTCGACCTTTAGGTTACTTAATTCTTGGATTGACTCGACTTGGAAGAAAACCAACTTGAGAAATTCTACTTTGGTCATCTCAACTTCGACCTTCAGTTGGTCGACTCATATTGAAATCGATTGACTTGTCTTATCCAACTTCCTTCAATCTTCAGGCTTGTATTCGGTCAACTTATCTTCGACTCGTCTTGCAGTCGATCAAATTCCAGATAGTTGGCCTATTGTAGTTTGAATCGACTTGACTTGTGACTCGATGGTGTCAATGATTCCTCACCAAATATCCACCAATGACATTTTGTCTCATCTCTAGACTCTTCTTCAATTGATATTTTCTTAATCAATTTTAATGAACCATGTCGTATTAACTTTTTTATTTGTGTTTGTATGGATCCATATTGGATTATCCATTTACCTTTTTTATATGGACACTTTCTTCACAATTTCGTCTTTTGTGCATGGATGTTAATGACACAATCTAAACCTTATATAATATAGGATGAGTGCATCAAGCTCATACAATATATTAGTCAATATTATTTTTCTACTAATATTAAACTCACCTTCATAACATTATGTCCAACCTTCATAACATTATGTCCAATATTGACAATGCTTGACATTCAAGTCACATTCATAACATTATGTCCAACCTTCATAACATTATGTCCAATATTGACAATGCTTGACATTCAAGTCACCTTCATAACAATGTGTCCAATATTGACAATGCTTCTCAAACCAACCAATCAATGATACTTCACCTATTTATCAAGGTTGACATCAATGACAACCAAATTTCCAACAATCTCCCCCTTTTTTATTGACGGAAACCTTAGTAAAACAATATTACTTACTCTATGAAATGTATTATGTATTTTGATTCCTTTGAGCTGACTTTGTTTTACTCTTTATCTCTCCCCCTTTGAAAACAATGACAAAGGTAATATTTCTCTTATCCCCCTGAGATGATGCTTCCCCTAAGGTGATGCTCCCTCTATCTTTGTCCCATTTATTTTGGACTTTGTTTTTATTGTTTATCTCTCCTCTTTTGACATCAATGTCAAAGGAAATAAAAATTGTATTTCTTTTCTCCCCCTGTGAATGTGCCAACCGTTATCTCAATCTCTTAGGATTTTTTTGTTCAAATATAGTTTTACTGTCTTCTCCTTTGTCATAATGCACAAGGGTGTGAAGCTTACTAATCCTCTTGATCTATTTCTTCTTCTTGATATTCTTTAGTTCTTTGATTCCAAGAGATCTTTACTATTCTTTCATATCATTAATAACTTTTCTCTATTCATACTCTATCTTTATATATTTTGAACTCCTTTTGTTGCTTTCTTCTTTATATATTATTTTTTTTATTCATCACACTATTCTACAAACTAATTTTCTTTTGAGAGTTCATCATAATCACCATTGTTTTGTGCACCATAATCTTCTTCATCTTCTTCTTTAGAAATTATTCTTCCTTGAGCTTGTTCCTCTTCATATGCAAAGCTCTGAATTTCACATTCCTTATTAGGACTTTCATCCATCAGTTTATTGTTATCAATTTCTTCATTTTTAGGTGCAATATATTCATCATCTTTCTTGCTTTCTACTTCAGATTTTCTTCTCCATATCTTTCAATAAGGCACTCTGTTTGATGAACTTTTATTTTCTACATTTTTCCTTTGAGATTTATCCTCTCTTCTTTTCTTCCAAATTTCATTAGATTTCCTTCTTAACTTGTACGGATTATTTTGCATGGGTTGTCTTCTTGATTTCCTATAGTCTTGGGATTTTTTCCCAAACTTATCACAGTTGTAGCATCTCATGGTATGCCAAAACTTTTCTATGTGACCAACATAATTGCATCTCCAACATCTCATTAAGTTATTGGACCTTCCTGAATTTTTGTTTTCGGGACTCTAGAAACCCAATGCTTTGTGACCAAATTTTTTACAAGAAAAACAATAACCATTGAAGGTGTTTCCATACTCGAGTCTGTTGTGACATGAGAAGTCTATATTTTGATATGTTTATTATTTTTTTATTTATAGCTTCCTCCTTTAACAAAGTTCATGGTTTGTATTTGGTTTGTGATTGCACTTTTTCCTTTTGAGGAGGATAATCCTTTCTCATGTTTGTGAATGGAGTTCCACTTGCCACCTTCTTCTTTCTTATTGTACCCAAGACCAATTTTGTCATCGGTTGGTATTTGATTCTTCTAGATATTATCCAGGATGGCTAAGTTGTTCTAGAATTTGATAGTTTATTTTATCTTTTCATTCTTCTTTTTGAGGTTGATAACTTCCAATTCCAACATGTGACATGTTTCTTCCTTTCTATTCAACTACATCTTCAAGTATTCTTCTATTTCCTTAGCTTCTTCAAGTTGAGTCTTTAGAATGATGACTATTTCTTCTGTCTCATCCAAGACTTCTGTGCATTTATTGGTTTTTTCATATGTTTTCAACTCTTCTATTTCTTTTGTTAGATCAACAACCTCAGTATTCAATCTTTTGATTTATTCCTTGTTTTCTAGCTAATTCCTTTTGAGGTTGATGACTTCCAATTCCAACGTGTGGCACAATTCTTCATTTTTAGTTAATTGGATTTTTAGGGTTTCTTCACTTTCCTTAGCCTCTTCAAGTTGAGTCTTTAGACTATTGACCATTTCTTTTGTTTCTTCTAATTCTTCTATGCATTTATTGATTTTGTCATATTCCTTCAACTCGTTCATTTCTTTTGTTAGATCAACAACTTCAGTCTTTAATCTATTGATCTCTTCTTCTTTGTCTTTTAGTTGAATCTTTTGTTCTTGCTCTTCATAGTTGTTAGATTGATCTAATTGTTGTAGTAGCAACATATCCTTCTTTTGAAGTTTCTCAAACTCTTTTAGAGTGCACATAGTTGTGTATTCGATATTGTCAACAGCCTCCATAGGAAATTCAATATATATACCAGTTTTTGAGTCCATACGAATCTCTTCTAATGCATCTATAACATCATTCTTAAGATTCAATATTTTTTCTTCAGTGATTACTGAGCTATGCATCAATTCCTTGATGGAGTTGTCTTCTTCATTAATGACTAGGGATTGCATAAATTCCTTGTTTGAGTTGTCTTCTTCTTTTATGAATGGGTATTGAATCAACTCCTTATTTGATTTGTATTCTTTATTGATGACCAGGGATTGCATCAATTCCTTGTTTGAGTTGTCTTTTTTATTGATGACCGAGGATTACATCAATTCCTTGATGGTATTGTATTCTTTTTATGTGTTTTGTAATTTAATCTCAAAAGAACTCTCTAGCTGGAGCCATAATACTTTAGCAGAGGTGTAGTGTCCCATATTTTGTTTGATTCAGTCTGACAGTCCATTCTGGATTGCTTTTAATGCCATTCAATTGTTTCTCTTTGCTTCTTTTGCAGTTTTGGATTTGTTCATTGAGGTAGTTAAGTACCAAGGCTTACTTAATATTGAGTCCCAAACTCCATATCCTCTTGACTTCAGATATATTTTCAATCTTTTCCTCCATGAAGAGTAGTATGTTCCATCAAATAAAGGAGCTTCAATTGTGGAGAGAGCCATTTGTTCATCCATTTGTGTGTTTAGTAGGATCTTCCTTCCAGTATTTAGGTTTTTTTTACTTGAAGAGACCTTACTCTAATACCAACTGTTCTCTTCAGAACAATTGAGTGGTTAAATTGTAGTGAAGGAACTTGCTCTAATACCAATTATTGAAACACACACTAACACTGAGAGGGGGGGTGAACCAGTGTCTGGAACTTTTGGCTGCTTTTCACACTTTCATAGATTAACTAAATTAACTGAATAAGATATATGCAGTTCAATTAATTATTCATAAACATGTATAACACAAACTGTATGAAGCAGATAAAATATCATTCTTTTATTTATTTAACTTGAATGAATACAAATAAAATCAATCCTTTAATATATTCAACTTCAATTGAATATGAAAGATCCAACTCTCTGATACAAGACCCAGCTTATAGTTCTTAGATCCAACTGAGAAATGAGGAATCCAACCCTCATAACAAGACTTGACTTGTTGATCTCAGATCCAACTGTGATGTGAGGAATCCAATCCTCATGACAAGACTCAACTTGTAAACAGACACAAACCTGATAAAATGAACTTTCATTCAATTCATTATTTATTTATATCCACCAAGACACCTTCTTCCCTTCATATTCCTTTACTTATATAGTCCTCCAAAGGGTGCCACTTTGAAATAATGTGTCCTTTTGGAATGAAACATTTCACCCCTTCATTTAATTAACACAAATGGTAACTTTTATTAATTGATTTTCGTACACCAATTTAGATAATGATTTTTGTATGAAGATTTTGGAGTGATGGAAACGAATTTTAAAATTCTACGACATGGGCTTTTTTCAAAACATGTCCAATTAGATGACACATGGTCAATTTCCCCAGAAAGTGTGTGAAGTGGTCAGTATAAGCGGTTCTTTGAAGGAAACTTGCCCATAGTTTCCTTTCGTCGTTGGATGCCATATCGACTTCAGTACATATTACCTTTTCGTGAATTTCTAAATCGACCTCCACATATCTCCTTTGTTGGTGATTATTTAAACTCAACTTGTAAACATTTTACTTGATGCTTATATTAAAATTGGTTCCCTCTCAACTGCTAGTCACTAAATATTTGACTCGGTCTTAGCCTTTTTTGTATTTGCTTCTTCATTCAGTCGACAAACATCTTTTTGGTCGACTCAAATAGGAGAAATTTCGACTTGAGTATTTCAATTCTAGTCGACCCATATTGCTTTAGCCTCAACCTGACTTGTATTTAAGTTTTCTTCAACTTCGACCTTTAGGTTACTTCTTTCTTGGACCGACATGACTTGGAAGAAAACTGACTTGATAAATTCTACTTTGGTCATCTCGACTTGCTTTGGTCAACTTGTATTTCCCGACTTAATTTTCCTTTGACTTCAACTTTTAGTTGGTAGACTTGTCTTTGAATCATCTTGAAATCGATCAACATGTCTTCTCCAACTTCTATCAATCTGCAAGATTGTAGTCGGTCGACTTCTCTTCGAATCGTATTGTAGTCAATTGACTTCCAGATAGTCGACCTTATTGTTGTTTGAATTGACTCAACTTGTGACTCGATGGTGTCAATGCTTCCTCACCAAATATCCACCATTAAGATTATGTCTTGTCTATAGATTCTTCTTCAATTGATATTTTTTGAATCACTTTTAATGAACCATGTATTATTAAATTCTTTAGTTGTGATTTGTATGGATTCATATTGGATTATCCACTTACCCTTTTTATCTGGACACTTTCTTCACGGTTTCTTCTTTTGTGCATGGATGTTAATGACATAAACTCAACCTTATACAATATATGATGAGTGTATCAAGATCATACAATATATTAATCAATATTATCTTTCTACTGATATTCAAGTGACCTTCATAAAATTATGTCCAATATTGGCAATGCTTGACATTCAAGTCACCTTCATAACATTATGTTCAATATTGACAATGCTTGACATTCAAGTCACCTTCATAACATTATGTTCAATATTGAAAATGATTGACATTCAAGTCACCTTCATAACAATATGTCCAATATTGGCAATGCTTCTCAAACCAATCAATCAATGATGCTTCACCTATTTATCAAGGCTGACATCAATGAAAACCAAATTTCCAACAAATTCAACATATGTGATGTTGATCACAATCATGCTTGGTGGACCTATAATTATAATGATTCTTTTTAAAAAATTCTTAACTTTTTCATCTCTTTGAACTTTTATTATTGGGTAAATTTTCAACTAAAAATAATTGGTTGTAGTAGACTTGGATTGAAGTTCATCATTCCCTTAACATAGTCTCATAGGATTTCAAACATCCTTTTATTCTCAACATATTACTCTTCCTTCTCTTATTATTCTCTTTATTGGGTGATTTTTCAACTGAAACAGAGTTGGTTGCATTGATTGTCTACAAAAAGATTTATACATTGACATCATGTAATAGTGGTTAATGTTATCAATTGATGAATTAGTCATTGGGATTAAATCATTTTTTTATTGAAATATTTAGTCATTAATAGGCTAGTGTACATGTAAGAATTGGATGGTCCTTATTGACTATTTTCCAATTCGTTTTTGTCTATTTTGTGCAGTTTTATGGATTATTCAGCAATGTTTTAAAATGTATTGTCATGTACCTATTTGTTGTACATAAATGTGGAATTTCATAGGTAATTTGAATAAAAAAATGTAATTGTTGGTTGTGGAGCCTGATTATCTTCCTGATTTAGAGGTCCTTGCTTTCAGCCGTGTTTATACCCCATGAAGTATTTACACCCCAGAAGTATGTACACTCTTCCATGCGGGGGAGTGCAGAGGGGGGGTTACCCCTCTGCGGGGTCCGGGGGGCCTATCCCCACGGCTGGGGGGTCTGGGGGCAAGCGGGCCTGTTATCCCCGATATCCAGGGATAACTAGGAGATCATGTCTCGAGGCCCACAGGTCCTAGACATGGAATACCGAGAGCAGGATTGACTTGAGAATGGCCCTGGAGGGCCCATCTCTCTTCTTCTTCGTCAGATTTGTCCTATCAGCAGTAGCAATTTCCATCACCACCGGCCTAGGCTTGCATCAGAGAGGATTCTTTCTCCATGAGGTAATTGGTCTGAGGTATCATGGTATGTGTCATATTTGATTTTTATAACCTTCTTATATATGCATTAGGTTCCTTTCATTTCTGATGACTGCTTGGATCTTGCACTAATCCACTTGACCATTGTTGGGGTGATTGACTGGGTAACTTAGCAAGCTGATATTCATGGGTTTTGGTTAGCCACCAAGGGGGATTTGCAGAGCCACTGTCCACTCCCACCATCTTATCATATTTACATCTTATACCCCACTCATCCATCCCATTCCCCTAGTATAGCCATTAGGATGGCCTTTGAGGGTTATATCTTGTCTTGTGGGAAGAAGGGGCTAAAGGCCTAGGGGGTAAAAGCAGCTGGTAAAAGATAAAATCCATAGGAAATAAAACCTAGAGATGCTTCACCCAGGGGATCCTCGAGAAGGCAATAAAAAGCCTCTCGATAAGAAATTAAGGGACCTTAAGAAAAATGATAAAAAACAAGACCTAACCAAGAGGATGGGAGGTCTCATCATGAGGCAGCCCATTATGTTCATAGGTATCCAACGGTATGACATTTCCACTATCTGGTCACCAAGCCAGGGAAGTGACCTTTGGTTGCATGGCCAAAGGAAAGGGTGTCTCATCACTAGCCAGCCTTATCATTTCTGCGAAGATACCAGTGGGTAACGCTATCAACTCTGGCCACCAAGCCAAGGTAGTGTCCTCTGGTTATACCTTGAATTAAAAAATAAAGAAAAGCAATAAAAGAAAAATGAAGGCAATAAAGGGCTTGGAAAAAATGCATCCATGACAGGTACAGCTCGCCTCCTACAAAGGCACCCATAGACAACACATTCCCTTGGTATTACTATGACTGGACATCCCTAAAAACCATATCACCGCACAAAACATGGCTTGAATAATCCTTTGAGGGAACTTTCGTTATCTTGTGGGTACTAGCCCAATAGGTTTCTCTTTTGGTTTCTTCATCTTTGTATAGTACATCTGTGTAATATCTTTGAGCTCTTAGATAATATGTTAGGAATTTCATGCATATATTTGATATCTTTAAAGATGAGATATGATTTACATTGCTATGATCTCGAGGACTAATGAGCCCATGGAGGGCGTAGTCTTTGATGTGCAGGACCATACCCGGTGGACAGGTACCAGAGGACCAGAACACATGGGGAGATGATTAGCTCAGACCTCCATGGGGCTGAAGAGCCCATCAGATGGTTTCTAGGATGGCAAAGGCAGGACAACGTCATGATGATCCCTTGCATGAAGAAGACAAAAGTACACCCTCAACGGGACACTTTGGCAGAGATTGACCTAAGGGGGATCACACCTTGTAGATGAGAGGATGGCTTTGATGGACAGGACGCCACCCAGGGTAGGCTGGACGTTTTCTGGAGGATGTTGCAGTGTGCTTGGACCACTTGGCATGTGTGGCAGCTTGCAGGAGCACTAGAAGGGCAAACGTTTTGCCTATTGGATGCTGATATTGCCCAAAAGGGGCTAACGTCTCCCTCAAAGGGGCCTGACGTCTCCCTTTTTAGCTTATAATTTGACATTTTAGCATTTAATGTGACAAATAATGTAATAATGTTAAGTCATCCTTGTCGTCTGTTTTTAATGACCTATTTTGTAATTAAAGGTCATTTGGATTATATAAATTGAGGACGTTGAGCCTCATTTTGGATATAACATAACTCACTCTCTTGTGAGAGACTGCTTTTTAGTCTTTTGTCTTGTTATTGGCTCTTGGAGTTGAGGCGCTACTCTTGGAAGGATTATCTTTGGCATGCATATGGTGTTTTTATCATTGGAAGGTGTTACAACTAGGGTTTGATAAGCTCATCTTGGATTTGTAAGTGTTTTTCTCATACAAAACTTCTTGATTCAATGGTTGTAGTTTAAAATTCTTACATACATGGTTACATTGTTATTTTTATGCTTAATCATTGAAACCCTAGGGAGCAAGCACACAAGTAGGTCCTTGCTTCATGTCCCCATGATAAATACTTGTTTAGCCATTTGATTAAGAAGAACCTAGCCTAGGCATTGCTACACTAGTTCCTCTTTTTCTTGAGTTAGTTTGAAACATAAATTGAAGAAAGAAGACGTCCTAGGCCTAATTAATTTTACACCTAGGGTTTGACTCTTAGGGTTTGAAAAGCCTTGGCCCCAAACAACACTTTTCAG
>ML777983.1:432530-443111 GCA_009831015.1 Picea engelmannii
TATCTCAAAGCATGTTTTGGTGTCTAAAATAAAATGAGAATTAGTTAAGTATTGTCCATGATTATAAACATTAGTGTGAATTTGATCTAGGAGTAAATGGCTCAACCATTACCTAATTGGTTAAGTATTGGTCACCATTAAAATATTTAATGTGGATTTTATAGGAGTAAATAGCTCAACCATTACGTATGTTCATGGGTTTGATAAAGAGTAATATTATATAATAAAGGTGAAATACATGGACACAAGGATTGAATCTTTTACAACATCACATGACAACTAAATCAAAGAGTTTATCTTTCTTATAGTTTTACATGTGAATATATATGATATGACATATCTCAGCTCAAAGCATGTTTTGGTGTTTAAAATCTAATGAGAATTAGTTAAGTAGGTTTAGTACTATTAATAATTACATCTCCAACAAACTGATTTATGGGTAAGAAGTCAATGAATATCTTAAATCTCAAAGCATGTTTTTGTGTCTAAAATCAAATGAGAATTAGTTAAGAATTGACCATGATTATAAACATTAGTGTGAATTCGATCTAGGAGTATATGGCTCAACCATTACCTAATTATTTAAGTAAATGGCTCAACCATTACCTATGGTCATGGGTTTGACAAAGAGTAATACTATATAGTACTGGTGAAATACATGGAAAAAAGGATTGAATCTTTTACAACCTCACATGACAACTAAATCAAAGAGTTTATCTTTCTTATAGTTTTACATGTGAGGTTAAATATGGATATGAAATGTCAATAATATAAATATGAATATGAATATGAACATAAATATGAATATGAATATAAATATGAAATGCCAATAATATACATGTTAAAGAAACGAACTTATTAACTTTATCTATTAAACATGATTGAAAATCATATTTTTGAATGCGAATAAAAATATCATTTGTACACCATATATATACACAAACCTGCACATATCCTTTAACAGATTATTTGCATGGCTTAGCGCCAGTTTACACCATTCAAAAACTTGATAAGAAGATTCAAATCGATTGATATGAGGGTTCATCTGCTACCTTCGAAGTGCTCATTTTACACATGCCCCTCCACTGTCATGCTTTCCTTTTCCATGACCAGTCTCAAAGAAATTCCAACAATATGTAATATTTGATATCTTGTTAAGATGACAAAGCCAATAGAATTATTATGAATATTTGAATTGACCTGCACTTCCTTCTGACCATATCCAATGTCATTCGAATCTGATCCCACAATTTTTCAATGAATCATAAAATTGATCAAAACAATGTTTTACATAATGTGTATCGTGTGTTCGTTCATCACTTATATAAAAGTGATATTCTTTAATAATATATCGATTGTAATTGATGTTTTCTATGTTAATAACACTTTGTTGAGCATGTGGTGCAGACGGTACCCTCGCACGTTCGCGATCACCAGGACCTCCTCTAACTTTGGCCCGAAGAGCGTGAATGCTCCTCTAATTCCCTTCGGGAATTCTCTACCCACATCAACTCCTTACTGATCTCCCTTATCAAATCGGGAAATCGGAATTCGCTATCTCACGAATTCTGCGGTCATGCCCCTTATGCCTTGCGATTCCCCGAATCCCGACGAGGGTCGATCGCTGACTTTCTTCCTCCTTCTATCCTTCTATCGTAATTTCGGAACTCGCAGGATCGTGAGTCCTGATGTCAATGGACTCAGGACTTACCTTTTCCCGAACTCCGATACGATGCCACCTGTACTCCACCAGCACCTGTGGTCCCACACTACCACGTCACCTTCGGGATATCGCGGATCGTGAATCCAACCTACAAACGTTCTCTGTCGTTGAGAACTCCGATTCTTCGAACCCCGATTCTTTGGGATTCCCTAACATGCATCCCCACGATCAACGGTTCTGATCCTATCGGGATATCATGGATCACAATATCGCCACTTCTGCTCCACCAAATTGGTGCTCTAACTCGTGATATGACGATATGCGATGGCACGTGCAGATCTGATGATCTGATCTAACAGTCCTCGGGTTCTCGTGAAATATCTCCAGGTGATTTCAATCGTCCATCCTTCCTTTACTAAATTATGCAAAATGAATTTTTCTCCCTCGATGAACACTTGTTCAACCACTCGCCAACCTGTGGAACTTCTCTCAGGTTTTCCCCAGAACCCTTGCAATTTTCCTCCAGGGAACTGTAGGCCTATCCCTCCTGAGCTTATCCTCGCTTCACAAGTCTTTGTGAGAACTTTTTGCACGCACTCCTTGCGGCAGTTCTTCGAACACAACTAAGTGTTGAAGCTTCCTCGACTCTGCATGCTCACCTACAACAACAGTCCTAATTCCCTTTTCTTTGAATCACAATTCTGAGACCTCGTCCAGCCTGCACACACCTTGCACGGATCTAGTGCCAAATCTTCCCTTCAAGATGAATGGGAACAAAAGCTTTCTCTAAGTAAAACCCTGCAGTCACGCACTCCTTGCGGACAAATTCAACTCCATTCCTTGCAGGAATTATCTGTCTCACTTAGAGAAACAATTGAAACTCATTCACTGTTTCTCTTAGATTTCAAATCAACCATGAAATCATATACACAGCATATGAAGCAAATGCATGACAGGAAACAATTACTCATGAGCACAATCATCAACACACAGAGAAATAACACATAACCATGAAATTGAATCAAAGCTTTATCCTATTAATTCAATCTCTGTACATGGGTGTTCTTCATACAATTATCTGCTCTGCTCTTCAACAATACTGCTTCCTCATAATACAATGTACAAAGGAGGGTGTCTATATCCCATTTCCCTCTCGAGCTCTAAAGCTATCAAATCTAGAATTTAATATCCTATCTACTTTACATTAAATCTATTAAATGCCTCATCTACCTAAGGATGAGAGCTTATCCGCTCAAGGTCCATTACATATACAAAGTGCACTTCTTTATGAATGACTTCATTAAAGAGTGGCGCAACAACTTCCAAGGTCTTTCAAAATATGTGCTGGCGTTGTCCAGCTGTTTCTTCTCAATGTGCTGGCTCGCTTGATGAGTGAGCGATGCTCCTGCATCATACTCCTCGGCCTGAAAAATTTCATGGGCTCCTGTCCATGAGCTCCTGCACAGTCTGTCCATGCTTCTGTATCACTGCCTCAGTCTCCTAGCTAGCATCCTCGACTGGGTGATTCTTCCATTTCACCAGGTACTCGAAGTACTGTTTTCGTCTAGTTTTTCTGTCGACTCACTTGTCCAGTATGCACTCCATCTGCGGCTTTTCTGCAACTGGTAATTGCTTCTGCCACTGGACCACTGGTTCCTCATTTCCACTCTCTGCTTCTCCATTCCTGTATGGGTATAAATCCGAAACATTGAATATCGAAGATATCTCGATGCCATCCGACAACTCAATCTCGTAAGCATTTTCTCCAAATTTCCTCAGGAGTCTGCAAGGTCCGATTTTCTTCATTTTCAGCTTGTTATATGTTCCCCTTGGGAACCTCTCCTTCCTCAAGTGTGCTAGAATCAAATCACCAACTTCGAACTGAAGTTGTCTTCGATGTTGATCTGCTCTGCGTTTGTACTCCTGATTGGACTTCTGTAGTCACTGCTTCACCTTCGTGTGAAGTTCTTCCATCACCTCAGCGAACTCTTCTGCACTAGCGCTGCTAGTCACAGTCTGTTCTGACTCCCTAAGTTTAGAAACTCCCCTTGGTTGTGTTCCATACACAATCTGAAATGGGCTTTTTCCTGTACTCCGATTCACTAAATTATTATACGCAAACTCGGCCTATGGCAATATGTTGTCCCAGCTGCCATGATGTTCCTTCACCAAACTCCTTAGTAATTCTCCAAGAATTCTATTGACCACCTCAGTCTGTCCGTCTATCTGCGGATGGTAAGATGAACTAAAAGCCAAATTAGTCCCTAGCTTCTTCCATAGCATCCTCCAAAAATGACCTATGAATTTGGTATCCCTATCCGAGACTATGCTTCTCGGTAATCCATGAAGTCTAACAACCTCTTTGAAAAACAAGTTTGCGATGTGAGTCACATCGCTGGTCTTCTGACACGGTATAAAATGTGCCATCTTTGAAAACCTGTCTACCACCACAAATATGGAATCAACCCCTCTCTGCGTCCTCGGCAAACCCAAAACGAAATCCATGCTTATCGCCTCCCATGGTCTCTCCGGTATGGGCAATGGCTGATAAAAACCTACGTTCTGCTTTCGACCCTTCGAATGTTGACAAATTCGACACCTGTCAACAAACCTTTTAACATCTGCTCGCATGCCCGGCCAAAAATACGATTCACTCAGCTTTGCGAACGTTTTATCGTGGCCAAAGTGTCGTGCTAACCCATCGCTGTGCTTCTCCTTTAGCAGGTTCTCCCTCATGGAGCAATTCGGAATGCACAGTTGATTGCCTTGGAACAACAATCCCTCCTGGATCATGTAGTCTATCCATGGGCTCCGATCCCTAAGAACTGGATTCTCAGCTGCCTCGTATGCCTCTGCAAAATTTGCATCACCTGCATACCTGTCTTTCAGATTTTCAAAACCCAATGTCTGGACTCTGAACTCCTGCAACAACAAACATTTCCTGCTCAAAGCATCAACCACTTTGTTAGCAGTTCCTGAAATGTGTTTGATCACAAATGTGAAATTTTGCATGTACTCTACCCATTTTGCATGCTTCTGATTCAACTTCTCCTATTGACTTACAAACTGCAATGCATGATTATCGTTGTACAATAAAAATTCCTTGGGTATCAAGTAATTCCTCCACTTCTTTAATGCCTGGATGATGGCATAAAACTCTTTATCATATGTGGAGTATTTCATCTTTGCTTCATCCAGCTTCTCGCTGAAATATGCAACTGGCCTGTCCTCTTGACTCAAGACCGCTCCTATAGCATATCTGCTTGCATCACATTTCACCTGAAATGTCTTTTGAAAGTCTGGAAACACTAACACCGGTTGCTCTGTGATCTTCTGCTTCAACAGGTTGAAGCTCTTCTCAGCCTCTGCTGTCCAGTGAAAAATTTTATGCCGCTTCTTCACGGTGTCCATCATTGCTACGCTAATTCCACTAAAATTTCTAATGAATTTTCTGTCGAAACTAGCCAAACCATGGAAACTCCTCACCTCGAAAACATTTCTCGGTGATGGCCAATTCTTGATCACTTCTACCTTACTCGCATCCATCTTCAACTCATTCGCCGAAATCACAAAACCCAAATAAATGAGCTCTGTCTGCATGAATGAAGACTTCTTCATATTAATCAACAGCTTCTCCTGCTGTAGCTTCCTCATCACAATGGCCAAATGTTTCAAATGTTCATCCTTCATCTTACTGAAAATCAATATATCATCCAGATACACGAAAGTGAATTTCCTGATGAATTCTTGTAGGACTTCATTCATCAGCCTCATGAATGTGCTCGGTGCATTTGTTAAGCCAAACAACATGACCAAGCATTCGTACAAACCCACGTTTGTCTTGAATGTTGTCTTCCATTCATCACCTTCCCTCATGCGAATCTAATGATATCTGCTCTTCAGATCAATCTTTGAAAAGTAATTTTCCCCACTCAGGCAATCCATCAGATCATCCATCCTCGGTAGTGGAAACCTATACCTGATGGCAATTTTATTGATCACTCTAGAGTCTGTACACATCCTCCAGCCTCCATCCTTCTTCGAACTTAGTACTGTCGGAACAACACACAGACTCAGGATTTCTCTGACCAGTTCTTTATCCAGCAAATCCTGTACCTGCCTTTTGACCTCCTCATTTTCCTACGGCATCAACCTGTATGCGGATTTATTCAGAAAACTTGCTCCAGGTATGAGGTCTATGTGGTGACTCACACTCCTCATCGGTGGAAACGAACGAGGTAGTTCGTCCACGATGATATCACCGAACTCTCCCAACATTTCCTGGATCTCATCTGGAAAGTCATCCACTCTTATGCTAGTCAGGACAATCCTCGGTTTCCTGACCACAAAGAATTATGGATCTTCCTTCTTCTCCATCTCTGTAAGCAGCTCCTTCCCACTCATGAGAAGTATGGTATTGCTTACTTTTGGATTTACTTTCTTATCCTTTATCGGAAGCAACCTGTGTGTCCTCCCATCCTTTTCCAAGGTATATGTGTTCATCCTCCCATCATGAACAACATTTCTGTCATATTTCCATGGTCTACCCAGCAATAAATGACATACATCCATGGGAATAACATCACACAGAATTTTATCATTATACCCACCTATCTTGAATTCAACCAAGCATTGTTTTGTAATGCTTACCTAGTGTCCTTTCTATAGCCATGAAACTTTATATGGACTCGGGTGATCTGTTGTCTCCAGCTCCAGTTTTTCCACCATCTCGGTCGAAATGAGATTGTCAGCGCTTCCACTGTCCACAATGACCTTGCATTTCCATCCCTTGGTCTTGCAAGCTGTCCTGAACAGTCTGCTCCTCTGAGCTGTGTTCTCCACATCCTTCTCGGGTGTCAAAAAGACTTTATGCATTCCAAGCGATCTTCCACCTTCTGCATCTTCATTCTCATCATCACGCCTCTGCGCTTCTGTGATTTGAGCTTCTCTTCCGGCTTGTTTTTTCTCTGGACACTCAAATGACTTGTGCCCATTCTTTCCACATGTAAAACATGTGATCACTCCTCCTCTTCCTCTTCCTTGACCTCTAGTACGAGGAAGAGTGTTCGCATCAGCATAATCGCCACTCTGCTCGGTTTGTTGTGCCCTTTGTTCAGCATGTGGTCCTCGCTGTGAGGTTCCACCTCTCTCAATCTTACCCTGAGGTTTCTGCCATTCCTCCTTGGGTTTTTGGTATTTTTCCTGGGCAGTTGCCTTGCCTCTGGGATGACTTCTGCCTCGCCCTCGCTGACCTTGCTTGCGGCTCAACTTCTCCTCAACTTTTAGAGCCATCTGGTAAGCATCCTCAACTGTTCGGATGGTTACCATGCTTAACTCATATTGAATGTCATATCTTAAACCATTCAGGTATCTCGCCACCTTCTCATCATCGCTCTCCCGATGACCTACTCTGATGTTGAGCCTGTAGAATTCTTTGGTGTACTCCTTCACCGTCATCAAATTCTGTCTCAGGTTCTGCATTCACCTGAACAGTGTGATCTGATAATCACTCAGGATGAATTTCGCTTTCATCTTCACGATCATCCTGTCCCAGCTCTTGATCTTTTGTTTGCCCTTGGAACTTCTATCTACCTGTAGCTCATCCCACCATAATGTTGCATGCCCCTTCAACCGGGTGACAGCATGTATGACCTTCTTGTCCTCTTCGATCTCCTCATAATCGAAGTAGGTGTCAAGAGCTCGGATCCATTCCAACAACTCTTCTGCATCCAGACTTCCCTCGTAGACTGGAATGTCCATTTTCACCTTTGCACCCATCCTGGCGATGGCTTTGATCAACCGCTCGGTTGATGCGTCTTCTGCTATGACTTCTTATGCATGTCCAGCTTCCTCTTCTACTTCGAAATCGCTAATATCCCCTACACCAACTCCGCGTCTCTGCGCAGTCTCCATATTCTCGAGTCTTGCTCGGAGATCTCTCATTTGGTGCTCCATTTCTGGATTCCCTGCTGGCCTACCTCTCCTTCGTGCATCCCTATCTTCTGGACCAGCTGACTGCCTTTCTCTTCTGGGTGGCATGATTAATTCTCCTCTCTGCTACAGAAAGAAAATATATTCCCGCTCTGATACCACTTGGTGCAGACGATACCCCCGCACATCCGCGATCACCAGGACCTCCTCTAACTTTGGCCCGAAGAGCGTGAATGCTCCTCTAATTTCCTTCGGGAATTATCTACCCACAACAACTCCTTACTGATCTCCCTTATCAAATCAGGAAATCAGAATTCGCTATCTCGTGAATTCTGCGGTCATGCCCCTTATGCCTTGCGATTCCCCGAATCTCGACGAGGGTCGATCGCTGACTTTCTTCCTCCTTCTATCCTTCTATTGGAATTTTGGAACTCGCAGCATCGCGAGTCCTGATGTCGATGGACTCGGGACTTACCTTTTCCCGAACTCTGATACGATGCCACCTGTACTCCACCAACACCTGTGGTCCCACACTGCCATGTCACCTTGAGGATATCGCGAATCGCGAATCCAACCTACAAGCGTTCTCTATCATCGAGAACTCTGATTCTCCGAACCCTGATTCTTTGGGATTCCTTGACACGCGTCCCCACGATCAACGGTTCTGATCCTATCGGGATATCGCGGATCGTAGTATCGCCACTTCCACTCCACCAACTTGGTGCTCTAACTTGCGATATGCCGATATGCGATGGCACATGTAGATCTAATGATCTGATCTAATGGTCCTCGGGTTCTCGTGAAATCTCTCCAGGTGATTTCAACTGTCCATCCTTCCTTTACTAAATTCTGCAAAATGAATTTTTCTCCCTCGATGAACACTTTTTCAACCACTCGCCAACCTGTGGAACTTCTCTCGGGTTTTCCCCCGCACCCTTGCAATTTTATTCCAGGGAACTATAGGCCTATCCCTCCTGAGCTTATCCTCACTTCACAAGTCTTTGTGAGAACTTGTTGCATGCACTCCTTGCGGCAGTTCTTCGAACACAACTAAGTGTTGAAGTTTCCTCGACTCTGCGCGCTCACCTGCAGCAACAGTCCTAATTTCCTTTTCTTAGAATCTCAATTCTAAGACCTCGTCAAGCCTATTCACACCTTGCACGGCTCCAGTGCCAAATTTTCCCTTCAAGATGAATGGGAAAAAAAGATTTCTCTAAGTAAAACCCTGCAGTCACGCACTCCTTGCGGACAAATTTAACTGCATTCCTTGCAGGAATTCTCTGTCTCACTTAGAGAAACAATTGAAACTCATTCACTCTTTCTCTTAGATTTCAAATCAACCATGAAATCATATACACAACATATGAAGCAAATGCATGACAGGAAACAATTACTCATGAGCATAATCATCAACACACAGAGAAATGACACATAACCATGAAATTGAATCAAAGATTTATCCTATTAATTCAATCTTTGTACATGGGTGTTCTTCATACAATTCTCTGCTCTGCTCTTCAACAATACTGCTTCCTCATAATACAATGTACAAAGGAGGGTATCTATATCCTGTTTCCCTCTCGAGCTCTAAAGCTATCAAATATAGAATTTAATATCCTATCTACTTTACATTAAATCTATTAAATGCCTCATCTACCTAAGGATGAGAGATTATCCGCTCAAGGTCCATTACATATACAAAGTTCGCTTCTTTATGAATGACTTCATTAAAGAGCGGCGCAACAACTTCCAAGGTATTTCAAAATATGTGCTGGCATTGTCCAGCTGTTTCTTCTCAATGTGTTGGCTCGCTTGATGAGTGAGTGATGCTCCTGCATCAACATGTCTATATAGAATGTGGACAAGTATAGAGACTTTATCAGAATGATAATATTAACTTTGTATTTTTTTTTTGTGCAGCTAATGTGTAATTCTCTGCAAAATCAGCTACAAAAAAATTCATCCCTGGTGGAAACACTTCATGGGATTGTTTGAATTGTAGGTCTTTCCATTGAGATCTATGTGAATTCTTGTTGTATTTATAAATTTCTTTCTCAAACTTCAAAAAATCTATCACACAGATTTTATCCATTTTCAAATCAATCCTTTTGGAAACAACATTTGAAGAACTTGTAGTAGTGTTATTGATATATTAATATCTCTTCCAATTGATTGTTATATTGGACAAATATTTATCATTCATATCAATAGAATACTTGGAGTGAAATAAAATTAGATTTCCACAACGATCACATTTATTTCCACAAACACATTTTTTTTCGTAAAATAATTCATCACCTTCTCTTTCACATAGAATTTGGGATATAAAACCGCGGATTGTGGAAGGAGGTGAACTTGCCCAGAAATTTTTATCAAAATCAAGAAACGTCTTATAATATAACTCAAATTACACATGATAACAACAAGAACAAGTGTCACAAACAATGATGGGTCTAACAAACCATGGTTTTTATTGCACAAATGTATTGATGGACATTTTAACTTATTTTTTCTTTTCTTTGAACTTATTGAACAATTCTATTTGTGTCATTGACAATATATGTTTTGCATGTTCTTCATATTCATTTCATGTTATTCTTCATCCCAACACATCCCTTGTATGTGGTGAAACACGAGATTTTGTCAACCAATAATTACGTGCCAATTCTTTAATAGTTTATGTAAGTCTATCTTTGTAGGGTTGTCTAGAAATAACTGTCCAACAAGTAAGTTCATCATTTTCATTTATTTTCAATTGAAATTGTTTATGTTTGTACAATGTTTTTCTTGAGTTTCCCATCGCTTTTGCCATGTGTTGTGTCAAACGATCTTTTATATTGCTAGATGAAACAATTGTTGTTTGTATTACTCTACATGCAACAATGACATTTTTTTTTTCGAGATTTTCCAAGATTTTAATGTGCCAGTTATATTCTAAAAGACATTTTGTTTTACCTTGGTATATTTTATCTACTTTTGAATACCCA
>ML777983.1:443161-454794 GCA_009831015.1 Picea engelmannii
CTTATAACCCCTAGGGAGAAACGCACAGCCCGCAAGCACGCCCTCCAAGTAAATCGGGGTGAGAATCGACCTTGAGACCTCATTTTTACATAGTTCCTTCCATTTACACGGCACTTGCCAATCGGTCTACACCCCTGCGGGCTGAATACCCAATATTGATGTAGCTTATTATTTTATTTTTTTTACCATATTATACCTCTCAAAAGTTGAGCTCGTGTTGCTATGGATTCATCTTTGAAAAAGCTGTTATATATATTCTTAACACGATATCTTATAATATGGTCAAGTTTTTTCTCCCAAAATTTGTAAGTATCAACATATTTTAACATTTCATAATCAATGCTGATATCTCCTACATTTTTCAATTTAACTTATATTAAAAAACTAAACCAGATCATAAATTAACTAAACTCTATAAGTGTTCATATTGTATTATCTAAATTTATGTACATACCTATAGGTGATTCAACTTTTGCTTCAATTTTGGTTTCAATGACTTCATTGATGTTATGAGGAAAATCTATTTTTGTTTTTTGAAAAATATTAAATTCAAATTATAATAAATTATATTATAAAATAATTTAAATTTGAATTCTAAACTTAATCTAGACAATATGTATGCATAACTAGTTGGACTTCTTCTTGTTGAATATCAGGATGCAAATCTCTATTTACATCATCATTGTTTCTTCCTTCAATATTTTCACATTATCGTTTCTTTCTCCAATAACGCTCTTTCGCTTGTTCATTATGGCGAGTTTCGTCTTGAGTGTGATCATATTTTTTCTTACGCACATTTTTTTTGACCATGATTATTCAATCTGTAAAGGTTTTTTAAAAAATCAACATTTTATAACACGAAATAAAATTTCAAACCTCAAATATTATAGCTCATTTTTTTTTAAATAAATACATAAAATAGATTTTATAATCATATTGTAAAAGATTTGGAAAAAATTGCTCAATAAACCAAAATGCTTTTAAAAGAAATTTTGCATAAAAACTAGATTTTAAAGAAAATTAAAAAAAAAAACTTTTGATCTTCAAAAAACTTTGTTTAAGAGAAACTTCATTGTGACAAAAAATATTCAAAAATAATATCAAGAATTCAATAGGAATTGTTTAAAAAAACTTACTTTCAAAACAATTCTCTTTGATATAGTAAGGAATTACTTATGAAAGCCTTCACCTTGAAAATAATGTTCAAGAAATCCTTCAAGATATAAATTTTTGCTCCAATAAAAACTTGAAATTATAGAAGATAAATTGTTTTTCCTCAAAACAACAAAAACCTTGTTCCAAACAACGAAGAAGTTGCTCCAAACTTCTCTTTAGTGGCTCCATATAAGAGAAAATACAAAGTGATGGAATGAATTGTGCAAAAGAAGTTCAGTCAAAAGAATATTTATATGATTTCATGCCAAACGATGCGTCCCTTCGTTTCTTTCTGATCGACCAAAATTTGTCACCACCTTTTCAGCTAAAAACATTAATTTTCGGTCAAAAGTTTGAAAGTCCATTTATTTATTACGACTTCCATTAGAAAACATCTTTCGTCTAAAAAATTAATTTTTTTGGCCAAAATATTAGGTCGACCGAAAACCTGCAAATGGGACAGTTTGCAGAAAACTCTCAATTCTCTCCAACTTACTTCAACATTGGAGGTAGCGGACTCCTGCAAATACAAATAATTTAGTTTCGGAACTGATACCAACATTTTTGGAATTGAATATACTTTCATTTGATATAATCCATATTCATTTTCATTGTTTTTATCTAATTTTAATTATTTTTTCAAAAAATACATTGCATAATATTTTTAAGAGACATTATGATTCATTCAAATGAAAAATGCATATCTGTAAAAGCTTACAGTGGAAAATTATGGAAAAATTATATTAATAAGCTTTAGTCTGTCCTCTTCAAAAGGGTATTTTTATATTTTACTTTTAAGTAAAAATTAAGAAAATTAAACATGACGGGTAAAAAAATATGTTTAAAATCTGCAACTTTTTCACATTGGTCAACTTCAAAAAATTGTAGAAATTATAATATCAATCCATTAGATTCAAAACTATAGTCAACATAAAATTAATGTCTCTGTAGATTGTTGCAGCATATTTCATTTGTCAAAAACAAAATTTTAATAATGGATACATTATTGGGGAAAAAAATAACTCATTATCTCCCTTCATTTTTAAGGAACATATTGTCAAACAATTGCTAAGTTGACATAATAGATCTCAATAAAAAAATTTGAAAAATAGTAAATAGAAAGCTAACAAAATTCTTGACAAGTTTTGTTTTTAACTGTAAAGTTAAATTATAAATAAAAAAATACTTTTCTTTACTGGAAGTTGAAGAATTTTTTAAAAGATAATTTGTTTTCTCAAAACACAAGAAAAATAGACACCCACATTGATGATTTTACCCTTACAAAATACCAGAAAGATCCCATGGTTGTCACTAGCCACTTCCCTAGACACCATTGTATCTTCTATTGTAAATGACAAAGGCCAATTATCTCACATTTTTTATTACATGGATAGAATGTATGAATATTATAGAATTAGTTTAGATAAAAACCAAGTTAGAGACTTCAACATTTCAAAACAAGACCCGATGACATTGTTTATTGACCTGAGAACTGAATTAGAACCACTAGTTGTAAAGAGATGCATTTGTATGGATTGGTGTACCTTCCAAACAATTCTAGACAGTTTGATGGATAGGTGGTTTATGGTATTTGAAAAACCTCCCTACAATAATAGGAGGTGCCTTTGTATTTCCTTAGAAAATTATGGACAAAGTTTATTTTACATCACCATGTCAAGTACTTTGACATTGGTGAATTCCATGGGGTGGGTCATGGTTCCACAAAGGATAGAGAAAATTCTAGGTGTGACCCATTTCTATGTCCTTATCCTCCTAAGCGGAGGCATAACCCCCCTACTGAACATCCTCCCATAGAAGAAAGCATCAACCAGACCCAAACATCAATATCCACCTGGACCCATAGCTTCATAGAAGAAAGCATCAACCAGACCCAAACATCAATATCCACCTGGACCCATAGCTTGGTGTAGCACAACACATTTATAACATTATCCCGCTAGGAGAGATCCTAAAATGATGTTGGGGGAGGGTTTGGGCCTTCAGGTACTGCAATAGAGTTCGACCAAGAGAGGGAACATGGAAAGATTAGGCACTCCCATCCTAGTCCATGTGACCCTCACAAATGTTCGATCTATGGGTAGGATTGTTATGGTCTGATGGAGGCCACTAGACATCATAGTTTCATGGAGGAGGTTAGTATCTTGATTATCTTTATGTTCTTCATTGCCTATATATATATATAATGTGTTTTTTTATATATCTAAAAATATGATGTTTTCACTTTCTAATCTTGGATAACAAACCCTCGATGTCGGTATATGCATCAATGTCAATTTCCACCACTGATGTAGCAGTAGCAGCAACCTGCTCATTTGGTGTGCCGCACACTCAGGTATGGTGGAACGAGCAATTCATGAATTAAATGAACCTTCGTAACAAAATTTGTCATATGTTTTTAGTCCATGTTATAGATGATTTTAGTTTGAATGTGCATGTGTTGTAGCATGAATGCTAACTTGATCTTTCTTAACCAAGTAAGTACTTCCACTTTGTTGCAATAGTTATACTGTTGGTTATTATTGTGGCCTTCATTTAATGTTGTGAGAATGCTTTATGAGAGTTGATTTGAAGGTTCAATCTCTAGAATTATCTATTGCGTGTTCTTGTAAGTGCACTTGTAGTGACTATCCAATTTCACCAATATAGACTTTGTCATGGGATTTTATAGACTTTGCCATGAGAAAGTTAGGTGGAGGTATCTTTATACCTTGTAGGTTTGTATATTAATATGTGCCCAATTTTTAACTTTTTTCCATATCATAATAGAAATTTTCTCAATGTGGGTCTATGAACACAAGATCAACAAAAACATAAGAAAATATCAAATGGATATATAATTTCAATGGGATAATTAAGTGCATTTATTACACGATGATAAAGGTTTTCCTTTTTACTCTATTTTTATTGTTAGTTGATCATCTATAAAATTTGGATGCAATATGTATGATTAATATTCTTTACATTAACCAGTATTGATTTTTTATGATGTAGATTGTTAGGTGAATTTATGTTACCATCGTCAAATGTTTTATGTCATGCATACCAAGATTTACATGCCATTATGAAAGATATTGGAATGGAGTATCAAGCTAGTCATGCATGTCCTGATGATCATATTCTATATTATGGAGAACATGTGTCGAAAGAAGAATTCCCAAAATTTCAAATTAGTAGATACCGAACCGATCAAGTAACAAAAAAGGTGTTTCACAAGGTTCTTCATTATATTCCCATAATTCTATGTTTGCGGCGATTTTTCAGGTGCAAAATCATAACACAGTTTATGGATTACCATTTAAAGAATAAAAGTAAATATGGTGTTATTCGAATTCCTGTAGATGGATCTTCATTTAACAAGATAAAGAAAATATGGCCACATTTTAAAGTCGAACCTCATAATCTTAGGCTTTCATTGGCATCTGATGGTGTCAATCCATTTGGAGAGATCATATATACTTACTCAGTGTGGCATGTTTTTGTTATCAACAATAACTTTCCTCCATGGATGTCAATAAAGAGGGAGCACATAATGTTGGAAATGATTGTTCTAGTTATTTGTTTAGAATAATTTTTTTTAACACGTTAACATCTCATTTGGCTTGTTTATTTCATAATTATGTCTTATATTTTTTTTTTTACTTGTGACAAAATTTATTACACATGCTAGGAGATGTGTGACACAAGTGTTTGACAAACCATTCATAACCTTTAAGTTCACCAACAACAATATAGTAGAGAGAAGACTTTTTTTGGAGCCTTCATAAATAGGTTGTCTTGCCTTCTCAAGTGCATGTATATCAAAAACACCATCAATTTGGTCGTCATCATCATCCATTCTGACATTATTAAAGGTCTCCTGGATCAATATATTTTTCTCATCTTCTTCAAATGTGTTATTATCATCATCATCATCTTCCATAGGATCATTAACTTGATCTTCAATATTCGCTCCATGTTCCTAAACATGCGCTTGTACAACCACATCTTCCTCCATGGGCATTTCCCTAGGGCATTATTCCTTTATAATTACAAACAATCAAGTAATATTAGTGTATATGTAACATACCTCTCTTGCGAGCACATGTTATTGACTTATTCTTTGGGGTGCAAGTGATCCGGTTATAGTATGTGGTTATCTATTTCGCTTATGGATCTTTATGATGATATTGATGGATTATGGTTTTATGTTATTTATTATATGCATATTGACATATGCTATTGACGAGATTTCCCTGAGTGTGTAGGACACTTGACAAATTGGGATGTCTATGGCATCAATGGATCTCCTTGAACTCTAGATTGAGTTAGGGAGTGGATTGTATTGGTTTGAGTATTTCATTCATGCATATGTGACATATGATCGATTATATTATGATGTTGTTTATGGATCATTGATAATTCTTAATCGATGGATGCAAACTGACGATTTGTTGCTAATATGACTCACATAAGTAGTAAAGGGGCCATGCACATAGACCAGATATTGAAGGAGAGGTGTGGCAACATCCTTGTCACAACCTACTAGCACTCTCGCCGTGGCTCGAATTGTAGGTTAACGATTACCTAGTTATATAGGTCCACAATGTCGTGAGGGCATACTGTGACAGTCGCTCATGAATATTTATAAGGGATGTGCAATAAGGTAGAGTCATTATTCCTTAGAATCCCTTAGTCTTTCACAAGGTCGTCTGAATGGAGTGTTGACTCCAGGGGTTGGACAACTACCAAAAAAGTTAAAGGCGAGTTGTACCCTTGGAGCACAAAGTGTGTCTTGAAGGGCACATCACGTAATTAAAATTTTGAATCAAAGGAGAGTGGCACCCTTGGAGCCCTATGTGCATCTTGAAGGGCACGTCACAGAATTAAAACTTGAGTCAATAAATCTAGGTGGCCTAGAAAACCTCGAGAGAATAATTAAACCCTGTAAAATCTTTAAGCATAGTTGGTTTTAATTAATTAATGAATTAATGATTTAATTAATTAATTGTGAATCCCCAAATGAAAATGTAATACTATGCAAAAAGTATGCATAAGTGAGTAAAAAGACGAAAACTAATTATTAATTAAATATCATAGGAAAGAGGCAAGTCAATTCAAGAAAATAAGAAAGATGGCGTAATTCTAAAGAATTAATATAATACACATGTGTGCAGAAAATACCTAATTGGAATATAAGATAAGAAAGGAATAAAGCATGAAAGATTAAGTGCACACATAGAAGGGAATCTAGAGTCTAAACTACCACTAGTTTAACTAGGAGAAGACTCCTATTTTAACTCAACTCAGAATTAGTAAGGTGTCAATCATTAATTGGAAACAAGGGGAATAAAGAGACAACTAGGATTGACTTTAAGAGCGCTTTTAGGATGAGTGAGGGAAATTGACATTTATTAAAATAAATTGTAGATTTACTTGTGCAACTAAGGGAAAGGATGACAAGTGTATGGGGGAAATAATTCTTAATTAATTATTTAAAAATTGAATTAAATGTGGAAGTGGCAAGGTGTCATGGAGGAAACTCCCATAAATAAAATGGGAAAAAGGGGTAAAGGGAGACTGTTTATGGGCAAAGTTATGCTACAAAAATTTTGACTAATTTTACTTGTGAGAGTTGGGATACCCAGCTTGAGAGAGAGTGGTGGCTCTACCTTGCGAGGCGAGCTGGGAGCTAGATGAATTATGGTTGGGTGTGTTCGTGGCCCCTTTGCGACTCGGGGGACTAAGGGGGAAGAAGAGTGTCCTTAGCATTGGCTGGGAGGTAGCGGTGAAATATCAATGGTTAAAAAGCGGACAAAGGAAGGGAATACCAGTTGCCAAGGATCGTCATCAAGCCTATCTTCACCAATAATAGTATTTTCATTTTGAGTTTGCATTGTACTAAGTTTTTATTATTTATATGGTTTTTAAAATTTTTGACAGTGGTAATGGATTTCTGATATTGGACTGGAAAGTTTCCTTGATGATTGTGTATTGTAGAGAGGAATTTCTAACGAGTCTGCAATCTTAACTCCCAACTAAATATTGATTTCTTATTCACTATTTTTCATTTTTCAATTTGGGGGTAATCTTTATGTTTTTCTATAAGCGTTGCTTGCGCTTGTACATAATAACTCACCCAACACCTCATCATTTACATCTGAATTGTTCTGGGTTTTTATTGTATTTGGATTGTGATTCCCTTAAGGATTTAAGTATTTGCCTCTACATTTTTTTAGTGTATATGGATTGTGATTCCCTTAAGGATTTAATAATTCATATTAGTGTTTCATCTTTGCGATATTATGATAGTATGGTATCATCTGCAAATAAGAAAATGGCATTAAAAACTCAGAAAATGGAAATAAAAACTCCGAGGAGTAAGAAAACATTTGTAGGTCCCAATAAGATTGATATCTCATCAATGTGAAGTTCAAAAAGTGTAAAAGAAATTTAACTAAACATGATTGAATTCATGTAGTAAACGCTTGTATATGATGATCATAAATAGTTTGAAAAACTACTTGAATATGGGATTGTCACAATCTTGGAATCCAAGCCCCGACAAGCACGCTTGAATGGAATGGCGTATGCTTCACGATATCCCAAAAGTAATGTTCCCCAAAAATATCATAACCTTGCACATGGATGAATGGCATGGTTATTGAAGATAAAGAACACTACACAGGTAGGAATGGCATGGTTATTGCAGACAAAGAGTCTAGATTAGTTTCTTACATTGATTGTGAAACAAATTTAAATGATATTTATAATGCATGTAATGTTCCCCATAAAAATAATAACATTACAGAGGGAGGAATGGCGTGGGTATTGAAGCCATTGTGTCCATATTAGTTTCTTACAATGATCGTGCAATAAATTTATAGTACATATACAACATAAATTATGTCTGTGGATCACAACACACAACGAAGGTAGTGCAATAAAAGAGATGATGATGCATTGTATCTGCCATGAAAGGGTTGCTTCAATGTAGCTATCTCTCATAGAGGAAAAATATGAGGGATGGTCAAACTCTTACATACAAACATGGGGACAAGACGTGGGCTATTAAATCCATGCACCATGTAACATTGATCTCCATGTGATTCACAATAAAATTCTTTTAATGATAGAGTGACCTGAGAATGATGTCATGGCTTGTAACACCAAGACTGGCAGTGTCCTCCCGCATTCCAAACTTGGATAAAAGTAGCCACAATCCTTAATCTTCGGAAAAAAAATCTTCCAAGAGCATACACTATTCCATGTGCTGTTGTGGCCAACTCCAATACTTTCCAACTCGATTTTGACACAATCATTCAACGACAGGTTTATTATTATTGTATATGCTAAAACCTTACAAAACCCTTACCCTTGGAAGGAATGTTGATTTATGTTTAATTTAGTAATTATATCACGTGCACACCTTGAAAATAATGTTGATTTATTGTTTAATTCAATAATTGATTAGTCAGGCACCTTGAAATTGAATAGATGTTTGCTTTTGCACCATGAAAATAAAATAAAGTTGATTTCACTTGCGCCTTAACTTATGTTGTTATATGAGTGATTAATCCCTTATAATCTCTTGCGCCTTATAAATTAAAGTTGATTACAATTGCGCCTTTAGAATAATGTTGGCATATGATTGATTTAGTAATTATATTCTCTTGCACCATGCAAAATAAAGTAGATTTCTCATGCGTCATGAATAGTATGGATGTATGGTTGATTAAGTATTTAGAATTCTCTTGTGACATGAATAATATCAATGTATGAATGATTGAGTATTTAAATTCTCTTGTGCCATGAACAATAATGATGTTGATTGATTGAGATAGTTGGTTTTCGACTTGATTGTGTTAGTGGGATTTAGACACCTCCTTGTTCCTCAGAACAATCGCCAGCCTGAGATCTTAAGTGGTAAAAATCAATCGGATGAATCTTGGGCTTGAGCATTGATTATGTGTCCTAGAGGTCCTAACCTTGCAGAGTAGGATGGGTGAGTAGTCATCTTAATATTCAGTATCTGGTTGATCATTGTTTATAATTTGATTAAGTGGATTGTGATGTGTTGAACTACATCACTATTTATGTTTATGTGTTGGTAATGTGTCACTATCATTTATGTTGATGTGTTGGTTCCATCGTTATTTATTACGAAGATGAGTCGCTTGTAACTATTTTGACTATGATGTCGTTTTATTATGCGCTGCTATGAATTATGTGTTGACGTTAATTTCCCAATGCTTTAAAAAAAAAAAAACTTCTCTTTTCCTAGTCATAACGGAGGGAGCGTTACATATGGTATCATAGCAGGTTCAACCCTGTGACTATGGATCATCAAGTCTTCCTCGGTATTATACATTGATCAATATTTTATCGATAATTTAAAATTGAAATTGTCCCTACGATAATCCTGGATAGAGGACATCGTGGAGGTGGATGACATGGTGCTTGGGGAGGAGGTGCAAAGCCTCTAGTAGAATCCATGCCTGAGGGGTATAACCCCCCAAAGAGAGGAACAAGTCATTGGATAGGAGCAGATTGTTGTGGGGGATGTGGTTTATTGGAGAAGGTCCTTTTAGAGGATGTCAGAGGCCTTGTTTAACCGACTCGATAGAGATGAGGCCAGGGTGCATGTACCTAATGAGGGTTCACAATGAACTCCAGCTGGCAGTGGTATTATTTACAGAAAACTCGAGAAGGTCAAGTTTCTTGAGTTCATGGGTGCCACGGATGATGCAGTCGTCGAGACATGTTTGGATAACATGGCGATGTGATTCACACTTCACGACTACACCTCCAACATGAAATTTTTCATGGAAGTATTTTAGCTAAAGGGGAGCTCTCTTCTATGGTGGAAGACGCTCCTACCACAACTAAACATGGTCATCGAAGACGTGTCATGGGAACTATTCGAGGAGAGTTTCCGGGAGAGGTATATTTCAGAGGAATTCATTGAGCACCAGCTCAATAAGTTCAACTCCTTACAACATGGTGGTCGTACGGTGCCAGAGTATGAGGCCTGATTCATGGAGCTGCTTAGGTATGCTATGTTATCTCTCCAAGAATTCACCCTAGACTATAGATCAGGTGAGCTTGGTAACATGTAACTTGATTTAAATCAGATTTAAAATCAGGGATCAACAAGATTTGAAAGAAAGGAAAAGACAACAGAGGTCACTGCAGATTAGCAATGGAGTCATAAACATTCTGCTCATTAAAGGAATCTAAGCTACCTATCAAGAACAATATTTGTTTAATGATGAAGAGAAAGAGAATTGACGTAAAGATAAACGTTCGCTAAGCAAAGATCCTGTATGCAAAGAGAAATTAGTTGTTCTTTAATAGTAACAATGATAGATGAAAAAGTTTTCAACAAATCTTTTGCTGCTTCAGGAATCCATAAATCAAAGCCAATACATTAAAACAAAAAGAAGAATAGAATAGAAAAAATAAGAAAAAAATATGATAAAACAACTCATATGAATCTTCAATAACATACTAGCTTATAGCCACATGCCCCTCCAACTTACAAACTTATATGTATAGTCATTTCTACTTCTTAAGACCTCTCGGGTCTTTGAAAAAATGAACCCCCTTTCAATATTTCAAATACATAGTTTAAATAACCAAAACAATACCCAAACTGTTGCTAGATTTCCAGAAAAAATCATAAACTAAACAAGAAAAATCTACAACATCTCGAATGATGAATACTGTTGGATTAGTTTCTGCCACAAAATTAGGAACTTTTTCCACCACTTGTCTCTAATTGCCAAATGTCTTTAACTGTTAAACTGTAACATCCTGCTCTGGCGCACTTACCAACCTTATTCTTTGAGGACACTTGCTTGCAAGTGATCTGGATTTTTATGATGATAAAACTGTTTCCTTCATTATGATGCGTTAAGTGATATGACATGATGTGTTACTACCTTGATGTAGACAGGTGCTGCTGACTCCGTTTCATTGAGTGTGCAGGGTTTCGGACCTTGCAGATGCAGAGGCATCGGTGGAACTCCCTTGGACTCCGGAGTGAGTTAGGGAGTGGGTTATATGAGTTGTTTCGTTTATGATGATATTGTTTCATTTTGATGATATGTTATTGATCTTATGATATGTTGTTGACATAATCTGACATGACGGTTGATGATGCAGGCTGACGATAGCTTGCCGACCAGACTCACATATGGAGTAAAGGGGCCACACACGAGTTCCAGAGAGAGTGAGGGAGAGGTGTGGCAACAGCCCTGCCACAACCTATTAGCACTCCCGCCGTGGCTCGAACTATAGGTTAACGATTACCTAGTTCGAGAGGATCCACGATGTCGTGAGGGCAGACTGCGACAGTCGCTCACGTGATTCTAAGGGGCGCGCAATAAGGCGGGGGCCTTATTCCTTAGAAGCCCTTAGTCTCCCACAAGTTCGCCGGACGGAGTGTTGACTCTAGGAGGGTTATAGATTCTACCAAT
>ML777983.1:466456-482074 GCA_009831015.1 Picea engelmannii
GTTCTTGTAAGAGAACCTTAGGATCTCGATGAATGTTAGATCTAGGTTTGTTTAGTTGTTGGAAGAGATCTTGTTGAATATGTTATTGTAAAAGAACCAAAGATCTCAGACAAATTAGAAATCTTTCTAGACCTATAGGTGGCACTTCTAAGTTTACCTTCCCGGGTTGACATTAAATGAACTCTGATTGACATCATCAATTAGAACTAAACAATCGGACTGTACAATCTTCTAATGAAGATAAAATGAAATACCCTTCTGGGCTGAAATTTGTAGCATAAACAAGTCCAACATGACCTTGTAACCTTCTCCCTAAACAAGCATGATCACATAAGTTTTCAAATATGAGCATTCAAATTCTGTTGATATGGCGAGCATTTGGAGCTTATATTTCACATGAGGAACAATAAGAACAACATTTATTTTGGTGCAGACTCCCTTTCTGGTTATACCAGTAACCTTATCTTTCCTCTCTTCATAGTGATTTTGTAAATACTTCCTTATTGACATATGCGTTGCCATTCAGACATGGAATCCATCTTCAAATATGCAAACACAATTTAGCTCGTTATTCTTTGACATATGTAACTTTGGCACTATTTACACATATCGACCTTGACACCCATGAGCTATTGACAAGTCTGCTAGCACAATGTATCCATCACACCTTACGTTTGGGAGTTTAAAGTCTGTGTTGTTTTTATTCACTAAATGGGCATAATCCCACATGTAAGAGAATGAGGGTGACTTTGGTTTTTATATGTGTCAGTGTCCTAATGAAATTTCGACGCGTAGTGAACTTAGTATGTTCCTCCTTGGTTTGGCGCATGACGCTTGTATTTGATGCTTGACTCTGTGTGTTTGGCTTGTATGTTAGGATATGTTATATGGTTTGAGGAGACCACTGATTTGATGGACTTGGAGAACGGGTTCTGGGCCCATTATTTTTGGTAGTGTAGGATTTACTTAATGAGGTGAATATTAGGTATTCAATAGACACTCTAGCCTACCTCATGCACACTCATCACCATTTATTTCAAATTTCTATGACCATAAGTTTTTAATTTTTAAAACACATAATAAAATATAATTTCAAAATTTTAATTTTTAAATATATATATATACTATATATATATGTGTGTGTGTTTTATAAAATTTTTGACCCAAAAAGTAACAAAAGATGAAACTTTATAACCATTTGGTAGACTTTTGATAGAAATTTGATATTTTTCTACACAGACCTGGAGGAAAAGGATCACGTGCTTTTGGAAAAAAGGATCAATGGAAACTCATCAAGACTTGATGGGGATTTTGAAGGTTATAGAAACTTGGAGAAAGAACTGAAGATTTAGAAAAATATAGCACAACTTGTCAAAGAATCAAAATTTTAAAGGTACGCTTTTGAGCACTAACATGCTCCACATCTAAACACGGAGAAGCTAAAGGTTAACAAGTTTGTTTGGCCTTAAATTCAACATTCGTGCAAAAGTGAGGATCCTAATGCCTCACAAATTGCACGATGCAGTGCAAAATACACTCGTAGTTGAGGAAGAGATGACCAACGGGGGTTAGGGCAGGACTCCTACAAGACCGACTAGATAAACGACCTCAGGTAGGCCAACAACGTCTGCTTCGGGGACTCGAAGTACTTGATCGAAGACTAGATGTTGGACATGTGGAGAGCCACATTACCAGTGGGGCCATTAGGTTGAGAGGGCCAGACCAGTTGGATCAATAGGATACACTACCATTGGATATTTGGGCAAGGCCCATAGTATTCACACAGCAGTGAACAATTGCCAGGCTGAGCACCAATCCACTGTGCTTGAGACATCAGGCATGGGTGATGATCAAAATTTTAGTATTTGATAGATCTCGGTGCTACAATTTTTTTTATTTCTAGTGCATCACTAAGGATAATTAAGGTAAAGGTAGTCAAGAAGGATGAGTTTAAGTATGTAGGGATGGTTGCGGGTGCCAAACAAAAGGTTGGAGGAGACGTTATGGGATGTCGCATAAACTTGGGATATTTTTCAAACGAAGCCCGACCTATTATCACGATCTTAGGATCATATGACATCATGATCAATATGGACTGGTTGGAATCACATGATGTGATACTCGACTATAAGACGAGACAATTGAGTTGATCGTTGATGAGGGACAAAGAAGAATGATTGTATGAAGAACCCAGGGAGTGTCCTTGAGGTTCATTTCTTCCCTACAGCTACAAAAGTGCATGGGAAAATGATGCAAGCTATATGCAATATTAGCGCTAAATGAAAAGGGCATGGTGGAATGATTATAAAACCTTCTAGTAGTGTGAGAGTTTAAGGACGTGTTCCCAGAAGAGTTACCAGGTTTGTATCCTGAAAGAGATATGGAGTTTACCATCGATTTGAAACCTGGAACTGAACCGATAGCAAGAACTCCTTATCGAATGTTGACACCTAAGTTACAGAAGTTGAAAATGAAACTAAAGGAGTTGTTGGACCTAGGACTCATATGACCAAGTGTGTCACCTTGGGATGCACCTGTTATTTTCATAAGACACAAGGATGGGTCGTGGAGACTCAATATTGACTACCATCAATTGAACAAGGAAACAATCAAGAACCAATATCTGTTTCCAAGAATAGATGATTTTTTTGACCAAATGAAGGGTCTGAATTTGTTTTCGAAGATCGATTTGAGATCAGGATATCACCAGTTACAGATCAAAGAGGAAGACATTCCTAAGACCACATTCAAGATGAGGTTCATACATTACAAGTTTACCATTTTACCATTTGGACTGACAAATGCCTCGGGGGTATTCATGAGCTTGATGAATGGGGTGTTTCGCGAATACTTGGAAAAGTTTGTTCAAGTATTCATCGCCGACATATTGATATATTTCTAGATGATGGAAGAACATGAAGAACATTTGTTCTTGGTACTACTGTGTTTACGAGAAAAAACATTATACAGGAAACTAACGAAATGATCTTTTTACAAATTAAGGATTCATTACTTAGGGCGTGTTATCTCCAACGAAGGAATCACTGTGGATCTAGAGAAGGTAGAGGCTATTATGGAATGGCATGTGATGACGAATGTACCAGAAGTACATAGATTTATGGGTTTAGCAGGATATTACCGACGGTTCGTCGAAGGTTTTTCGAAGATAGCAAATCTGATCATGGAACTACAGAAGAAAAACAAGAAGTTTGTATGGACCAATAAATGCATGGAAGAATTTCAAAGGCTCAAGAAGTTATTGATGACAGTGCTGATACTAAAAGTCTCTGACATGGACGAGGACTTCTTGGTATGCATAGATGCATCCAAGGAAGGCTTAGGTGGAGTCTTGATGCAAGACGGTCGAGTGATCGCTTACATCTCAAGGAAATTAAGAAAGCATGAGGAGAACTACACGACGCATGATTTGGAGTTATTGGCCAATGTGTATGCCCTGACAGTGTGGAGACACTACTTGATTGGATGAAAAATTGAACTAAAAACAGACCACTATGGTTTGCAGCACTTTTTTACGCAAAGTGGCTTGAACATGAGACAAAGGCGTTGGCCAAAATTTCTTAGAGAATACAATTTTTAGATTAATTACATAAAAGGATCAATGAACATAGTGGCATCATGGGTTGTGTCGGAGACCACGCATATTTTAACTATATAATGTGACGATGAATGGTATAAAGAGGTTAAGGAAAATATCAGACAAGACACCATGATGGTACCAAGTTTGAAGGATATACAGTGGACAATGATGGATTGATGAGGTATAATGACCAAATTTACGTACCTCCTAATGAAAAATTGAGAAATTTGATCTTAAGAGAAGCTCATAGAGCAGTATGCATGGCTCATCCAGGAGTCACGAAGATGAGGGAAAACCTTAAGCCCTTATTCTTCTAGAATGGATGAAGGTGGAATTAGTTAGCTACATGGCGAGATGTTTAGGTTGTCAGTGAGCGAAGGATGAACATATACATCTGACAGGATTACTACAACCACACGCTATTACGGAATCGAAATGGGAGGTCATTCCGATGGACTTTATTGTTGGATTACCGTTAACGAAAAGGAGGCACGAATTGATTTTTGTGGTAGCTAACACTCTGACGAAGAGTGCACATTTTATTCCTGTGTGTATGATGTATTAGGTGCCAGACATAGCTAGAGTTTTTGTTAGCGAGATTGTGAAATTACATAGAGTTCCTAAAAGGATCATATCCGATAGAGTATTAGTGTTTACATGATGTTTTTGGACCAGTTTCCAAGAGGCCTTGGGGACACAACTGAACTTTAGTACAACATATCACCCTTAAACAGAATGGCAGACAAAAAGAATGAACCAAATCTTGGAAGATATGTTGCGTATGTACAAGATGGACCAACAGAAGCATTGGGAAGAGTTATTTCCATTGGTAGAGTTTGTGTACAACAACAACTATCAAAGTACTATTAATATGGAACCATTTGAGGTTCTTTATGGGTGACCATGTCATACGCCATTGAGATGGGATCGACTTGAGGATAGCGTCCTGGTAGGACTAGAAGCGATCCAAGAAATGGAAGAACAAATGAAAAAGATAAGACAGAGGATTAAATATGTGCAATATCGACATAAGATTTATGTCGATGCACATCATGTTGACCATAATTATGAAGTTGGTGACTGAGTTTTCTTACAGGTGAAACTACATAAGAGCTCAATTAAGTTTGGAAAGGGTGCTAAACTCTGTCCTAGGTTTTTGGAACCTTTCGAAGTTGTGGAAAATAAAGGGCCCATGGCCTATTGACTAGCCTTTCCTGATTCTTTGAGGCATATGCACGATGCTTTTCTTGTATCTATTTGTGACATTATGTTAGTGATCCTACTCATGAGATTGACATGAGTTCCTTGCAGTGTCAGACGATGGTGCACTCATAGCAGAGGCAATCCACATTATGGACCATCGCATTTGACAGCTACGACGTCGACTAGTCAATCAGGTCAAGGTCCAGTGGGACAATTATAGTCCACACTCGACTACCTTGGAGGATGCATATGATATGCACCAACAGTTTCCATATTTATTTGATAGTTAGACATATAGATCTTGTCATATGCTTTATTTACTGCATTTTATATACTGTACAACTTCGGGACAAAGTTTGAAACAAGAGGGGGTGTATGTAACATCCTACTCTTGAGAGCACATGTTATTGACTTATTCTTTGAGGACACTTGCATGCAAGTGATCCGGTTATAGTATGTGGTTATCTGTTTCTCTTATGGATATTTATGATGATATTGATGGATTATGGTTTTATATTATTTGTTATATGCGTATTGACAGATGCTATTGACGCGTTTTCCCTGATTGTGCAGGACAATTGACAGATTGGGATGCCTCTGGCATCAATTGAACTCCTTGGACTCTGGATTGAGTCAGGGAGTGGATTGTGTTGGTTTGAGTATTTCATTCATGCACATGTGACATATGATCAATTATATTGTGATGTTGTTTATGGATTATTGATAATGTTTTGTTGATGGATGAAGGCTGACTATTGCTTGCTAATATGACTCACATAAGGAGTAAAGGGGCCATGCATATAGACCAGATATTAAGGGAGAGTTGTGGCAACATCCATGTCACAGCCTACTATCACTCTGGTCATGGCTCGAATTGTAGGTTAATGATTACCTAGTTCGAGAGGTCCACGATGTCGTGAGGGTAGACTGTGACAGTCGCTCATGAATATTTATAAGGGGCACGCAATAAGGCAGGTTCCTTATTCCTTAGAAGCCCTTAGTCTCTCACAAGGTCGCCCGAAGGGAGTGCTAACTCTAGGGGTTAGACAACTACCAAAACTAGTCAAAGGCGAGTGGTATCCTTGGAGCACAAAGTGCGTCTTGAAGGGTACGTCACGTAATTAAAAAATTGAATCAAAGTCTAGTGGCACCCTTGGAGCATGGTGTGCATATTGAAGGGCATGTTGCGGAATTAAAACTTGAGTCAATGAATCTAGGTGGCCTAGAAAACCTTGAGCGAATAATTAAACCCTGTAAAATATTTAAGCATGGATGGATTTAATTAATTAATTGTGAATCCCCAAATGAAAATCTAAGTCTGTGCAAAAAGTTTGCCTAAGTGGGTAAGAATACTATAACTAATTATTAATTAAATAAAATAGGAAAGAGGCAAGTCAATTCAATAAAATAAGAAAGATTGCATAATTCTAAAGAATTAATATAATACACATGTGTGCAGAAAATACCTTATTGGAATATAAGATAAGAAGGAATAAAGCATGAAATATTAAGTGCACGGATAGAAGGGAATCTAGAGTCTAAACTACCACTAGTTTAACTAGGAGAAGACTCCTATTTTAACTCAACTCGAAATTAGTAAGGTGTCAGTCATTAATTGGAAACAAGGGGAATAAAGAGACAACCAGGAGTGATTTTAGGAGTACTTTTAGCATGGGTGAGAGAAATTGACATTTCTTAAAATAAATTGTGGATTTACTTGTGCAACTAAGGGAAAGGGTGACAAGTGTATGAGGGAAATAATTCTTAATTAATTATTTAAAAAGTGAATTAAATGTGCAAGTGGAAAGGTGTCATGGAGGAAACTCCTATAAAGCAAATTGGAAAAGGGGTAAAGGGAGACTGGTTATGGGGAAAGTTATGCTGCAAAAATTTTGACTGTTTTTATTTGTGAGAGTTGGGACACTCGGCTTGAGAGAGAGTGGTGGTGTTGATTAAGTTTGGTTGTCATTGATTTCAACCCTTGATGAAAGACCCGTAACACCAAGGTTTGGGTAATGCACCCAATAGTGTTTGATGTAAATATGACTCATTATTCTTTTTTCATGGTTGATAAGAAGTAAATATGGATGAACTCCAAAGTGGTCCCCTTATGGTGAAAGCCCTCACAGAAAGACGCTTTGTGGAGTAAGAGAACCCATGCTTAATTATGGAACAATGAGATGAAGGAAAGTGAATTTTTCAGGGAAAATATCCTAGATGGATAGTTCTTTTCATTTCATTTCCGGTGGTATGTGGAACGTCACATAATTCCTCACGGTTAGAGAGTTACGACCATGAGAAGTTGGAGACCCCAGGTTTGGGTAATCGACCCAAGTTTGTTTGATGGGTAATGGTATGATTTATGATATAATTTCAAATAATACTATTCTATATGGATAGTACATGTCATGCCATTTTTGGTGGTATGTAGAACGTCACATAACTCCTCACGGTTTGAGAGTTATGGCGTTACGAAGTTGGAGGACCCTCATATGTCATCTAGAAGCCCCAAAAGGTCAAAGCAATCAAAGTGGTTTAAGAGATTTTAAAAGGTAAATAATAAAGTGAAGTGATGAGTGTATTATAATTCAAAGTGAATACAAAATAAATTATTTCAATAATAAATTCAATGGATAAATTAGAAGTGGACCCAACCCTAAAATAAGAAAAGTGGGCCAAGTGACCTAGAAGATGTTTTTAAGGAAGCTATTTCGAGAGTATAAATAAGAGGCAAGGCTCTCTCATTTGAAACACACTTGAGAATATTGAATATATATATTTTTTTGAGGTAACCAAGGATACCTAAACCAGAATTCAGAGTGAAGGTGAAGAAAAGAAGGCCTAAATGCAAGGAAGGATAAATTCTTTTGATGGTGCTTTCTAAGGTATGTTATTTACAGGTCATCTCACCATTTTTGCTATAAATTTTTTTATATAATGATTCAGACCATGAAATTGATATGAAAGTGATAAATCCTATCCAAGTATAGGTGGTAAAAAATTCATCTTGTGGGTCGTTGTATTTTGGGAGTTACACTCCGTGGAAAATAGGGTTTGTGGCTAGTCCTGAAACTAGTCAAAATCAGGTGTTTCGGGTAAAAAAATCATAACTTTTTCATAACAGATCCAAATTAAGTGAGACAAAATGTGTTGGTTAGTGGATATTCTTTAGTATTTTTTGTAATATTTTCATATCAATTCATCAAATATTTTGTGTGGGGCATGCTCTACAAGGTCTCTCTCTAGAATAAGCCAGAATTCAACAAGGTATGCCATTTTTGCTATAACTCCTTTTCTGAGAGGTTCCAAGTAGTGAAACTTGGAGGAATTGCATTAAAAACACCGAAGAACATTTCCTATCAATTTTATATCTTTATACATTACAAGTTCAAAGTTATGATTATTTCAAGTTAGGGTTGTTGACTAATCCAAAACTAGGCATGTGAGACTAAAGAAAAGTTTGATGAAAATGATAGTCTCTTGTTTTTAAAGTTAAGGAAGGTTTGCAGTAATGTGATCATATACACCAGGTCTATTAAAGAGATACAAATCATATTTGGATGATAAAATTGAGGAGAGCTTTTGGTTGTGGTACATGTTGAGTACATGGTTGAGACAAGTAGTTGATGAGTTGGCGCACATACATGAGGTTTATAGTTGATGATGTTGGTACATATTGATGAGTCATAGTTGATGAGTAGTTGACACATGATTGGAACATGATTGGTACATGGTTGGATGCACTTTTTTATGGTACAGGTTGATTACAGGTTGGTGCATGGTTGATGCATTTGTTTATGGTACAGGTTGAGGTACAGGTTGATGCATGGTTGATGCATGATTCAGATTTATTTGTACAGGTTTACAGTAGTATATCTCATAGTGATAATGTGACAGTGGCTCCATCATTCCACTTCTACTTCAGGGTGGCAGGACGGGGCAAGGAAAGGTGGTTGTAGCCACCTTCCTGTTGTAGCCGGAGAACATTGAGGGTTGTAGCCTCCTTCTGGTTGTAGCCAGAGATTTGGGGAGTTGGAGCTTCCCTTAGATTGTAGCCTAAGAAACTAGGGGTTTGGAGCCTCCTTCTAGTTGCAACTGGAAAACAAAGGAAGTTGGTGCTTCCAATGAATTTAATTCTTCAAGACATATAAGAAAAATCATTTCGTGGTTTTCTCCTGATTTGGGTTTCTGTTAAGGTCCTAACCCGCACATAGGTAGATCAATGTATTCAGATGTAATAAAGGTCAATATTAATAAGGCCTTTCAATAAAATAGAATAAGGTGGATGTAAGACTACCTAATAGAAGCTTCAACTTCTAGAAGGATCTTCCTCTAGATGCTTCTCTTAATAGACATATTTAGTATAAATAAGGGTCAAGGGTATGAAAACCCTAGTTTGGAGATTATTGTAACAGAGCGCTACTTGACTGGAGGTTGCCCCCTCGAAGATGCCTATGAACATTGCTTTCTGAATCAAAGTGTTATTTCAGTTGTTGTTCTCATATTATTTATGTGTTATTATGGATGATTATGCTGGTTATATTACTGTTATTCTGCCATTACTAGCATTTTATTTCTGTTCTGCGTATTTATTAGATCTGGTATCTTGCAAGTGGTATCAAAGCACTTTCCTTGGCAGAAATTGTGGGTATTTGTTTTTCAAGGTAGAGACGTATTTCGGCGTCTTTAAGCCACATAGATCTGTCGTTACGCGCATAAACCCGCGGTTGAGGGATTCATACATGCAGGAAATACAAGTGGTTCTTAAGCGCACATCTATTGGACACCCTTGTAACCCCTGTTGGTACCCCTTCAAGTGGTAGCGCATCAGACAATACCTATGTATGGGTCGATCTAGATTTCCTGAAGCCCTTTTTAGATAAACCTATCGACCACCAGACTGCTATAGTGTCACCGAGAACAGCACTCGGGAAGATACTCTCTAGTACGTGGGTAGTCGGGTAGTACGACTAAGGGTATGGTCTATCCTCCTTAGTTAGTGCCCTGAGATATTGGGCTGAGTACTACTGTTGGACCCCACACATATATCAGAGAGATATAGCACACGGAAAACCCTTATATGTAGAACCCTTGAATACCTAACCCTTGGGGAACATAAACATAAACATAAACAAATTAAACCGACGAGATCTATTGTCGTGCATCTGTTCTCGGGTCACCAAGTAAATACACATTTATTTTCAGTTAATAATTTGAGGATTTCAGCACTGCAACATTCTTCAGACCGAAGTATAACCCCGCAGCTGTAAAAAAAAGAAAAAAAGAAGTTTGGAAATTGTTTCACCATTATTTCAGACCTATTCCATTAGATTCATCTCTTCTCCCTTATCACATTCATCCATATCATTTTTCTGAAAAAATTTCTGACCCCGACCACTCCCTTTTCAGTTCACCCATTTTCATGGCCCATACCTATAGCCAAGAACTGGAGTCTTGCTTCAACACCTTGCAATCTAGTTTCCTCGAGGCCCAATAAAAAGTGCAACAACTCAGTGCTACTATTGCCTCCCATGATACATCCATCAATACCACAATAAATGCATCTGTGCAGTTCACAATGGCGGAAGTCAAACACGAACTAACCACACAGCTTGAATCTATATTTGCATCACTCTGCACCAAACTCAAGATCCCTATCGATGACTCTTTTCCTGATGCACATACAAAGACTGAAAGTGAAACTTCTTCCCATTCCTTTCAACCCCATCAATTTCAACGAGACATACGCCTTCCGCGGGTGGATGTAACCAAATATGATGGCTCAGACCCCACTGGTTGGGTCACCCAAATGGAACATTATTTCTCTCTCTACAACATTACAAATGACTTGGCCAAACTACGGTATGGTGTTCTCCATCTAGATCAAGAACGTTGGCAATGGTGGCAATGGAGAAAGAATTCCCGTCAAGGGTATATTGCTTGGACCCAATTTGTGACTGATATTTATGAATGCTTTGACACTGACACCAACCATTTGTGTTGTTTGACAAAATTGAAGCAATCAGGAATAGTAGAAGACTTCATAGTTGCATTTGAGCACCTGGATTTTCGAACAGAGGGCACGACTGATGCTTTCTTTTGAGAGTGTTTTATCAGTGGCCTCAAGGAGGAGATTCGGGGCCATGTCCTCATGGCTCGACCTATGACTTGGGTGGAGGCTACTAAAAAATATAAAGAAGAACAACAAATTGTTTCCTCTCAAAATCGTAAGCCTTCCTTTATCCCTCGCCCTAAACCAGTAAACCCCACTACTCACTCCGCCTCATTAAAGATCCAAAATTTGACCAAGGCTGAAATGGCTGAAGGCCAACTCAAAGGCCTCTTTTATAATTGTGATGACAAATTTTTCCCAGGCCACAAATGTAAGGAACAAAAGATTTTTATGGCCATCTCTGAGGATATTCCAGAAAAGGATGTTGACACTCCCCTTGTGCCCGAGTCACCAGAAATCACTGACATAAACCCTCCCTCTGACCCTCCCGAAGTGGAACCGATCATTTCCCTCAATGCTCTCACCAGCTTCTCTACCCCCCAAACCCTCAAGTTAATCGGTTACATCAAGCACCAAAAGGTCATCATTCTAGTTGATAGTGGCAATACCCACAATTTTATTCATTGCTGCATTTCCCAAGAAACCCATTGCTACATCCATGCTGTCAACAATTTCCAAATCATGATTGCCAATGGTGGTTCTATGAAATGTGGCGAGCGCTGTGAAAATGTGCATCTCCAAATCGGTGACTACCACCTAAAATCCCATATGTTTGCTATTGACATGGGCGGTTGTGACATTGTGTTGGGTGCAGATTGGCTAAGGACTTTGGGTCCCATTCTCATGGATTTTCAGAACTTAACCATGCAATTCGACCAAGGAGGCCACCAATATAAATTTCAAGGCATCACTTTTGGTTCACCTGAGGTCATCAGTTCTCATCGCATGGAAAAACTGCTCAAAAAAGGTCATTCTGGTGTCATTGCCCAACTCCACGCCATACAAGCCACAGAGACACCCCCAGTGCCCCAAGACCTCTAATCCCTCCTTTCTAAACATCAAACGGTATTTTCCACTCCCCAAGGACTCCCTCCTTCCCGTGTTGTTCATGATCATTCCATTCCCCTTGTCCCAGGAAGCCTTCCCCCCAATATCCGTCCATATCGCCACCCCTTTGCACAAAAAAATGAAATTGAAAAAATGGTCCAGGGACTCCTTACTACAAGTGTCATCCATCCTAGTACAAGCCCTTACTTATCTCCCATCATCATGGTACTAAAGAAAGAAGGTTCTTGGAGAATGTGTCATGACTTCCATGCTCTCAACAAACTGACCATCAAAGACAAATTTCCCATTCCTGTCATTGATGACCTCCTGGATGAATTGAGTGGCACCCAATTCTTTACCAAACTTGATCTTCGCTCAGGCTATCACCAGATATGTATGAAAGAGGCCAACATTCCCAAGACCACCTTTCGCACTCATGAGGGCCACTATGAGTTTTTGGTCATGCCCTTTGGCTTGTGTAACTCCCCCTCCACCTTCCAGAGCCTCATGAACCATGTCTTCCGCCCTTTTCTCTATCATTTTGTCTTAGTTTTCTTTGATGATATCCTCATCTATAGAAAAACCTAGACAGACCATCTTACTCATGTGGATCAAGTTCTCTGACTACTCTCTCAGCACCAACTTTTCTTGAAACAGTCCAAATGTGCTTTTGGTGCCTCAAAAGTAGAATACTTAGGTCATCTGGTGGGAAAGGATGGCGTCAGGGTAGACCCGAAAAATATTGAAGCTATGCAAGACTGGCCACACCCAAAGATTCTCAAAATCTTGCATGGATTTTTGGGCCTAACAGGGTATTATCGCAAGTTCGTTAAGAACTACGAAAAGATTGCAGCACTGCTCACAACTCTCCTCAAAAATAACTCTTTCACTTAGACTCCAGCAGCTACTCAAGATTTTCAAACCTTGAATATGGCCATGTGCACCACAACGTTTCTGGCCCTTCCCAATTTCACAAAGACCTTTGTGTTAGAATGTAATGCCTCAGGGAAAGGAATCAACACTATCCTTATGAAAGAGGGTCGACCTTTGGCCTTCACCAGCAAGAAGTTGTCTGAAAGGAATCTAGGCAAACCCATTTATGAAAAAGAAATGTTGGCAATTCTACATGCCGTTGAGCTATGACATCCTTATCTCTTGGGGCAATGCTTCCAAATTAAGACCGACCATCAAAGCCTTAAGTAGTTTCTGGAACAATGCATTTCCTCCCAGGAGCAACAAAAATGGGTGACTAATCTCTTTGGATATGATTATGAGATCATTTACAAGAAGGGCAAAGACAATGTCGTGGCAGATGCACTATCCCAAAAATATGAAGATGAAGGATCCCTTTTTTCTCTTTCCTTCATTGTACCTGATTGGCTCCAAGATGTGCGCCAGTAATGGCTTCAAGATCCCAAAAGTTCGCATCTGATCCAACAACTGCAAAACAAGGCTCTGGCTCCCCCAGGGTAGTCCTGGCTCCAGGATGAGCTTCGATACAAAGTCTGCTTGTATTTAAGTAAACAATCGAAGCTCAAATCCACGGTACTTTCTGAGCTTCATGCTACACCCACAACGGGGCACTCAGGATTCACCAAAACATATGACCAATTCAAACGTTCTTTTTTCTGGGATGGTATGAAACAGGACATCTGTAAGTTTTTCACTGAATGTGAGGTGTGTCAACGCAACAAGGGAGAAATAGTCAAATCTCCAGGCACCCTCCAATTGCTTCTGATTCCCCCTGCTATTTGGAAGGATATCTCTATGGACTTTATTACAGGCTTACCCAAATCAGGGAATAAATCATTCATAATGGTGGTGGTGGATCACCTTTCCAAGTATGCTCATCTTTGTGCTCTTCACCACCCATTTAGTGCATCCACAGTGGCTCAAATTTTCATGGACCAGGTCTTCAAGCTTCATGACATGCCACACTCTATTGTTTTTTATCATGACCCAACTTTCACAAGCAATTTTTGACAAGAATTGTTTAAGCTACAAGGCACACAATTGCATCTCAGCTCAGCTTATCATCCCCAGACGGATGGTCAAATGAAAGTTGTCAACAAGTGTTTGGAAACATATTTGAGGTGCTTTTCCTCTGAAAAAAAACACCAGTGGGATCAATGGTTACCCCTCGCCGAATGGTGGTACAACACTACATACCATACAACCACTCACATGACTCCTTTTGAAGTGGTATATGGACAGAAGCCACCTTCAGTTCTCTCATACTTACCGAGTACCTTGAAGGTCCAGGTAGTTGACCAAACACTTACAGTCCGAGAGGATATCCTTCATACCCTTAAAGAGAATTTGGTCATGGCACATAATTGAATGAAGCAACAAGCAAATCAAGGTCGCTCCGAACGTCAATTTGCAGAAGGGGATCAGGTGTTTCTGAGACTGCAACCATATAAGCAAACTTCCCTCAAGGCTGAGCATTTTTATAAGCTAGCACCCAAATTTTATGGCCCTTACACAGTTCTCAAGCATGTGGGACAAGTCGCATATGAGTTAGCTCTGCCCAGTCAGTCGAAGCTACATCCTGTTTTTCATGTTTCATGCTTGAAGAAGGTGATTGGAACCATGTGCCAAATTCAAACCAACCTTCTAGAGTTAGTTGAAGAAGGATCCATTTGTCTACAACCAGAAGCAGTTTTGGACTAGCGTGAGTGTCGCCTACATCAGAGAACCATCAAGGAAGTTCTAGTACAGTGGAAAGATATGACTCCAGCAGATGCCACTTGGGAACTAGCTACCATTCTGCAATAGTTTCCACATCTCAAGCCTTGAGGACAAGACTATTTTTAAGGGGTGGACATGTTAAGTTCCTAACCCACACATAGGTAGATCAATGTATTCGGATGTAATAAAGGTCAATATTAATAAGGCCTTTCAATAAAATAGAATAAGGCAGATGTAAGAAGACCTAATAGAAGCTTCCTCTTCTAGAAGGATCTTCCTCTAGATGCTTCTCTTAATAGACATTTTTAGTATAAACAAGGGTCGAGGGTATGAAAACCCTAGCTTGGATATTATTGTAACAGAGCGTTTCTCGACTGGAGGTTGCCCCCTCGAAGAGGCCTGTGAACATTGCTTTCTGAATCAAAGTGTTATTTCAGTTGTTGTTCTCATATTATTTATGTGTCATTGTGGATGATTATGCTGGTTATATTAATGTTATTTTGCCATTCCTAGCATTTTATTTCTATTATGTGTATTTATTAGATCTGGTATCTTGCAGTTTCCACGTAAAACATTGGTGTACTGTGTATGTGTGTGATTTTTTATTTATTACTGCTCATTATTGGATAATAATTCTACATTGATATAAAGTTTGAAGAAAAAGGATTATAATTACTCTATTACTAATTCACCCCCCCTCTCAGTAATCCAACAATTGGTATCAGAGTAGGTTCCTTCATAAATCAGTTTAACCACTGAAAGATAGATCATGGAGAGTACCAACTTGTATAAAAATGGAATACCACAGTTTGATGGACAAAAGTATGCTTTTTGGAGCATAAGAATGAAGGCATATATACAGGCACAGGTATTTCATTTTGGTAATCAATTGTAGATGGATACATAGCACCAATAGTTCCACAAACAAATGACAAAGCAATGAAACTCGGTGAGAATAATTCCAAAGCCATAAATGCACTTTTGAATGGTCTCAGTGATACGGTATTCACCAAAGTTGCACATTGTAAATCTGCTAAAGAGATTTGGGACAAGCTTCGAAATATTT
>ML777983.1:483268-496143 GCA_009831015.1 Picea engelmannii
TATGCAGAATAGCTCAAAAGTTCTAGATGACATTATCAACAGTCAAAAATCTTATCTTGACAAGTCCGGACTTGGATACAATCAGACAGAAAAGGGATCAAGCTCCAAAAAAACAGAGCAAGAAACAAATCCAAAAAGTTATGCAGAAAGAATGAAAGGGGATAAAAATATATACAAAGAAGATTACAGGGACACTCCTCCACCGAGAAGATTCAGATTTCAGAATCAACAACAGATAGGAAGGCCTCAAGAAGAAAAAGGATTCATAAGAGCACCTCCTTTCACAAGATCTTCAACTACCAGGTATCAAACTATATTTTTTGGTTTATGTTATGCTTGTAATAATTTTGGACATAAAGCTGTAAATTAAAGAGCTAACAACATGAACAATAACTACTTTGAGAGCTATACACAAAGGGGTTATTCAAGAAGACCTAGTGAAACAAAGAGAATAAGTTACAACAAGTTTGAATTCTTGAGCACTGAAGTGGAATGTTGCAAATGTAACAATTTTGGACACATGGCCAAAAATTGCAGAATGATAGTCCCTCCTAAAGAACCTCAATAGAGTCACAAACAAGAACCTCATAAAAGGACATGGATAAGAAAGCAACATCAGTATAGCAATGAAGAATGCACATTCGCTCTACAAGCTAGACAGAAGAAACATGGTTGGTATGTTGATAGTGGATGTTCAAAACACATGACAGGTGATAGAGACAATTTTCTTACATTACAAGAGGAAAGAGATGGATCAATCTCCTTTGGAAATGATGATTCATCCAAAATTATTGGAAAATGCACAATCCGAATTGGGAACAAGAATGAAAAAGAAGAAAATGTTCTACTAGTAGAAGATATGAAAAATAATCTTTTAAGTGTGAGTTAAATGTGTGACCAAGGTCATAAAGTTACTTTCGATTCACAAAAGTGTGAGATAAGAAAAGAAGGTTCAGGGAAATTGGTCGCTACATCTGCAAGAACTTCAAGCAACATATATGTGTTAAGCGAAATTGGAAATGAAAAGTGTTGTCTAGGAAATGAAGATGAAAGTTGGCTATGGCACAAAAGAATGGGTCACATGCATTTTGATAACCTTGTCAAAGTCAACAAAAGAGAAGCAGTCAAAGAAATGCCCCAGATCACGAAACCAACCAACACTTTATGCAAGCATTTCCAACAAGGAAAGAAAACAAATACTAGGTTCAAATCAGAGGAATATTCAACAACAAAACCACTAGAAATTGCGCATACTGATCTAGTTGGACCAACTACAACAAAAGGCTTAAAAGGTGAGAGATACTTTATGTTATTAGTTGATGATTATACAAGAATGATTGTTGTTTTCTTTCTCAAGAACAAATCAGAAGCTTTTGAAAATTTCAAGATCTACAAGGAAATGGTTGAAAATGAGATGGATTCAAGAATCAAATGCTTAAGATCAGATAATGGAGGAGAATTCAGCTCAAAGGAATTGATGGACTACTACAAAAATCATGGAATAAAAAGATAATTCTCCGTCGCTAGGACACTTCAACAGAATGGAGTTGTTGAAAGAAAGAACATGATAGTACAGGAAATGGCTCGAACAATGATAATGGATTCAAAGTTGATGACACCGACCTTCCCCACTCCTTGGAGAACGATCACTCTCACCAGGACCTTCTCTGACTTTGGCCCGAAGAGCGTGAATGCTCCTCTAATTCCCTCTTGGGAATTCTCTACCCACAACAACTCCTTACTGATCTCCCTTAGCAAATCGGGAAATCGGAATTCGCTATCTTGCGAATTCTATAGTCACAACTCTTTGCCTTGCGATTCCCCGAATCCTGACGTGGGTCAATCGTTGACTTTCTTCCCATTTATATCGGATTTCTCGCTATCGGGGAATCACTATTTGTGATGTCAACAAATCGAAACTCCAATCTCTGAGTACCGATGTGCCGATTTTCCGAGACACGTGAGGACTTGGCTTTCCCGCCTTCTATCCTTCTATCGAAATTTTGGAACTCGCGGGATCGCGAGTTATGACATTGATGAACTTTGGACTTACCTTTTCCTGATCTCTAATACAGTTCCAACTGTACTCTACTAATCCTCGTGGTCCCACAATGCCATGTCACCGTCGGGATATCACGGATCGCGAACCCAACATACGAGCGTTCTCTGTCGTCTAGAACCCCGATTCTCCGAACCTCGATTCTTTGGGATCCTTTGATGCATGTCCCATACAATCAACGATTCCAATCCTATCGGGATATCGGGGATCACGATATTACTAATCTCGCTTCACCATCTTGATGCTCCAACTCACGATATGCCGATATGCGATTGCACGTGCAGATCTAATGATCCCTATGAACCCAGATCGATGACGCTACTTCCTCCTGAGCTTCCAACTTTTAATGCTCACACTGTAATCTCCGTGCACCTTGGGAAGATCCAACAGTCCTCGGGTTCTCGTGAGATCTCTCTAGGGGATTTCAACCGTCCATCCTTTCTCTGCTATTTTCTGCGAAATGAATTAAATGCTCCCTCGGCGAAAACGTGTTCGACCACTCGCCAACCTACAGAGTTTCTCTCGGGATTTCCACAGCACCCCTGCAATTCTCCTCCAGTGACCTATAGGCCTATTCCTCTTGAGCTTGTCCTCACTTCACAAATCTTTATGAGGACTTGTTGCACGCACTCCTTGCGGCAGATCTTCGAACACGACCAAGTGTTGAAGCTTCCTTGATTCTGCGTGCTCACCTGCAGTAGCAGTCCTAACTCCCTTTTCTCAAAATTGAAACCTTGAGTCTTCGTCCAGCCTGTGCATGCCTTGCACGGCTCCAGTGCCAAATATGCACTTCTGAGATGAATGGGAACAAAAGATATCTCTAAGTAAACCCTGCAGTCACGCACTCCTTGCAGACAAATTCAACTGCACTCCTTGTAGGAATTCTCTGGCTCACTTAGAGAAACAATTGAAACTCATTCACTCTCCCTCTCAGATTTCAAATCAACCATGAAATCACATACACAACATATAAAATATAATTCATGACAGGAATCAAATACTCATGAGCATAACATCAACACACACAGAGAAATAACACATAACCATGGAATTGAATCAAAGCCTTCTCCTATTAATTCAATCTCTGTACATGGGTGTTCTTCATACAATTCTATGTTCTTCTCTTCTCTTTTTTCTCCTGAATGAATGATCATTATATAATTTTAAAAAGGAGGGTGTCTATATCCGTTTTCCCTCTCGAAAACTGAAACTATCTAATCTAGACTTAAACATCTATCTTCTTGCATTAAATTTATTAAATGCCTTCCTATCTACTAAGGATGAGAGCTTAAAGGCTCAAGGTCCCCTTTACAATAAAAGTGCACTTTTTTATGAATAACTTCATTAAAGAGAAGCACAACAACTTCCAAGTATTTCAAAATGTGTGATGGCGCTGTCCAGTTGTTTCCTCTCAATGTGTTGGCTCGCTTGACAAGTGAGCGATGCTCCTACATCATACTCCTCGGCTTGAAAATTTTCATGGGCTCCTGTCCATGAGCTCCTGCATGGTCTGTCCATGCTTTTGTATCATTGCTTTAGTCTCCCAGCTAGCATCTTCCACTGGGTGATTCTTCCATTTGACCAGGTACTCGAAATACTGCTTGAGCCTGGTCTTCTTTCCCATTCGTTTGCCCAGTATGCACTCCATCTGCGGCTTCTCTGCAACTGGTAATTGCTTCTTCCACTAGATCATTGGTTCCTCAGTTCCAGCCTCTGCTTCTCTAGCTCTGTATAGGTATAAATCCAAAATATTAAAAATCAGAGATATCCCGATGCCATCCGACAACTCAATCTCATAAGCGTTCTCTCCAAATTTCTTCAAGACCTTACATGGCCCAATTTTCTTCATCTTGAGCTTTTTATATGTTCCCCTTGGGAACCTTTCCTTCCTCAAGTGTGCTAGAACCAAATCACCAACTTTGAACTGAAGTTGTCTCCGATGTTGATCTGTTCTGCATTTTTATTCCTGGTTTGAATCCATCAATCGATGCTTCACCTTGCTGTGAAGTTCCTGCATCGCCTCAGTGAATTCTTCTGCACTTGCGCTGCTAGTCGTAGTTTGTTATGACTTCTTGAGTTCAGAAACTCCCCTCGGTTGTGTTCCATACACAATATGAAATGGACTCTTCCCTGTGCTTCGATTCACCGAATCGTTGTATGGAAACTCTTCCTATGGCAATACGTTGTCCCAGCTACTATGGTGCTCTATCACCAGGCTTCTCAGCAAGTCTCCAAGGCTTCTTTTGACCACCTCGGTCTGTCCATCTGTCTGCAGATGGTAAGATGAACTAAAATCCAAATTAGTCCCTAGATTCTTCCATAGCGTCCTCCAGAAAAGACCTATGAATTTCGTATCCCTATCCGAGACTATACTTCTGGGCAATCCATGAAGTCTAACAACCTCTTTGAAAAACAAGTTTGTGATGTGAGTCGCATCGCTGGTCTTCTGGAACGGAATAAAATGTGCCATCTTCAAAAACCTATCTACCACCACAAAGATGGAATCAAACCCCCTCTATGTCCTTGGAAAACTCAATACAAAATCCATGCTTATTACCTCCCATGGTATCTCGTGTATGGGCAATGGCTGATAAAAACCCGTGTTCTGCTTTCTGCCTTTCGAATGTTGACAAATCCTACATCTGTCAACAAACCGTTTGACATCTGCTCGCATGCCCAGCCAAAAATACGATTCGCTCAGCTTCGCAAATGTTTTGTCATGGCCAAAATGCCCTGCTAATCCACCGTTGTGCTTCTCCTTTAGCAAATTCTCCCTCATGGAGCAATTCGGAATGCACAGTTGATTGCCTCTGAACAACAATCCATCCTGGATCATGTAATCTAACCACAGCAGCCTATCTCTGAGAACTGGATTCTCAACTGCTTCATATGCTTCTCCAAAGTCTGCATCTCCTGCGTACATATCTTTCAGATTTTCAAAACCCAATGTTTTGACTCTGAATTCCTGCAGCAACAAAATTTTCTTTCTCAAAGCATCAACCACTTTGTTAGCAGTCCCTGAAATGTGTTTGATCAAAAATGTGAAATTCTGCATATACTCTACCCATTTTGCATGCTTCTGGTTCAACTTCTCCTGTTGACTCACAAACTGCAATGCATTATTATCGTTGTACAATACAAATTCTTTGGGTATCAAGTAATGCCTCCACTTCTTCAATGCCTATATGATGGCATAAAATTCTTTATCATATGTGGAGTATTTCAGCTTTGCTTCATCCAGCTTCTCGCTGAAATATGCAACTGGTCTATCCTCCTGACTTAAGACCACTCCTATAACATATCCACTTGTGTCACATTTCACCTGAAATGTCTTCTTGAAATCCGGTAACACCAACACCGGTTGCTCTGTTATCTTCTGCTTTAACAGAGTGAAGCTTTTTTCAGCCTCTGCTGTCCAGTGAAAAATTTTATGCCGCTTTTTCACTGTGTCCATCATTGCTGCGCTAATTCCACTGAAATTTCTAATGAACTTTCTATAGAAACTAGCCAAACCATGGAAATTTCTCACCTCGAAAACATTTCTCGGTGATGGCCAATTCTTTATCACTTCCACTTTCTCAGGATCCATCTTCAATTCATTCGCTGAAATAACAAAATCAAAATAAATGAGCTCTATCTGCATGAATGAAGATTTCTTCATGTTTATCAACAACTTCTCCTGCTGTAGTTTCCTCATCACAATGGCCAAATGCTTCAAGTGTTCAGCCTTGGTCTTGCTGAAGATCAATATATCATCCAGATATACGACTACAAACTTCCCGATGAATTCCCGCAAGACTTCATTCATTAGTCTCATGAATGTGCTTGGCGCGTTTGTCAAACCAAATAGCATGACCAACCATTCCTACAAACCTTCGTTTGTCTTGAATGTTGTCTTCCATTCATCACCCTCTCTCATGCAAATCTGGTGATATCCGCTCTTGAGATCAATCTTTGAAAATTAATTTGCCCCACTTAGGCAATCCATCAAGTCATCCATTCTCGGCAGTGGAAATCTATACCTGATGGTAATTTTGTTGATTTCTCTGGAGTCTGTACACATCCTCCAGCCTCCATCCTTCTTTGGACTAAGTACTGTTGGAACAGCACACAGACTCAAACTTTCTCTGACCAGTCCTTTGTCCAGCAGATCTTGTACCTGCCTTTTGACCTCCTCATTCTCCTGCGGCGTCAATCTGTACGTGGCTTTATTCGGCAAAATTGCTCCTGGTATGAGGTCTATGTGATGACTCACACTCCTCATCAGTGGCAACGAACAAGGTAGTTCATCCACGATGATGTTAGCGAACTCTCCTAGCAGTTCCTGAATCTCATCTGGTAGGTTGTCCACTCTTGTGCTAGTCAGGACAATCCTCGTTTTCCCGACCACAAAGAATTGTGGATCTTCCTTCTTCTCCATATCATTGATAATTTCCTTCCCACTCATGAGAAGTATTGTGCTGGTTACTTCCGGCTTTACCTCCTTATCCTTTATCGAAAGCAATCTGTGTGTCCTCCCGTCCTTTTCCAAGGTATATGTGTTCATCCTCCCATCATGAACAACATTTTGGTCATATTGCCATGGTCTACCTAGCAATAAATGACATACATCCATGGGAATGACATCACACAGAATTTTATCATTATACCCACCTATTTTGAATTCAACCAAGCATTGTTTAGTGACACTCACCTGATGTCCCTTCTGTAACCAAGATACTTTATATGGACTCGGGTGATCAGTCGTTTCCAGCTCCATCTTTTCTACCATCTTGGTCGAAACGAGATTGTGAGTGCTTCCGCTGTCCATGATGACCTTGCATTTTCGGTCTTTGGCTTTGCAAGCTGTCCTGAACAGTTGGCTTCTCTGAGCTGTGTTCTCCACCTCCTTCTCGGGTGTTAAAAGGACTCTATGCATCCCAAGCGATCTTCCGCTGTCTGCATCTTCATTCTCGACATCACGCTTCTGTGCCTCTGTGATGTGAGCTTCTCCCCCGGTTTGTTTTTTCTCTGGACACTCAAATGACTTGTGCCCATTCTTTCCACATGTAAAACATGTGATCACTCCACCTCTTCCCCTACCTCGACCTCTAGTACGAGGAAGAGTGTCTGCATCAACATAACCTCCCCGTTGATCAGTTTGTTGTCTCCTTTGTTCAACCTGTGGCTGTCCTCGCTATGAGGTTCCACCTCTTTCAATCTTACCCTGAGGTTTCTTCCACTCCTCTTGGGCTTCTGATATTTCTCCTGGGAAACTGCCTTGCCTCTGGGCTGACTTCTGCCTCGCCCTCACTGACCTTGCTTATGGCTCAGCTTCTCCTCAGCTTTCAGAGCCATCTGATAAGCATCCTCAACTGTTCGGATGGTTACCATGCTTAACTCCTCCAGAATGTCATATCTTAAACCATTCAGGTATCTGGAAACCTTCTCATCATCACTCTCCCGATGACCTACTCTGATATTGAGTCTGTAAAATTCTTCTGTGTACTCCTTCACCGTCATCAACTTCTGTCTCAGGTTCTGCATTCACCTGAACAGTGTGATTTGATAATCTCTCGGGATGAATTTTGCTTTCATCTTGGCGATCATCCTGTCCCAGCTCTTGATCTTTTGTTTTCCCTTGGAACGTCTATCCACCTGTAGCTCGTCCCACCACAATGCTGCATGTCCCTTCAATCGGGTGACAGCATGTCTGAATTTTTTTTCCTCTTTGATCTCCTCATAATTGAAGTAGGTGTCAAGAGCTCGGATCCAATCCAACAACTCTTCTACAGCCAGGCTTCCCTCATAGACTGGAATTTCCATTTTCTCCTTCGCACCCGTCCTGGCAATGGCTTTGATCAACCACTCGGTTGATGCATCCTCTGCTACGACTTCTTCTGCATGTCCAGCTTCCTCTTCAAATTTGGAATCACTAAGATCCCTTGCGCCAACTCCGCGTCTCTGTGCTGTCTCCATCTCCTGGAGTCTTGCTCGGAGATCTCTCATTTGGCGCTCCATTTCTGGATTACCTGCCGGCCTACCTCTTCTTCATGCATCCCTATCCTCTAGACCAGGTGACTACCTTTATCTTTTGGGCGGCATGATGAATCCTCTTCTCTGCTATAGAAAGAAAAGATAACCTCGCTCTGATACCACTCTGATGCTGACCTTCCCCACTCCTTGGAGAACGATCGCTCTCACCAGGACCTTCTCTAACTTTGGCCCAAAGAGCGTGAATGCTCCTCTAATTCCCTCTTGGGAATTCTCTACCCACAACAACTCCTTACTGATCTCCCTTAGAAAATCGGGAAATCGGAATTCGCTATCTTGCGAATTCTATAGTCACAACTCTTTTCCTTGCGATTCCCCGAATCCTGACGTGGGTCAATCGTTGAATTTCTTCCCCTTTCTATCGGAGTTCTCGCTATCAAGGAATCTCTATTCGTGATGTCAACAAATCGAAACTCCAATCTCCGAGTCCCGATGTGCCGATTTTCCGAGACACGTGAGGAATTGACTTTCCCACCTTCTATCCTTCTATCGGAACATCAAAACTCATGGGATCACGAGTTCTGACGTCGATTAACTCGGGGCTTACCTTTTCCTAATCTCTGATACAGTGCCAACTGTACTCTACTAATCCTCGTGGTCCCACAATGCCACGTCACCGTCAGGATATCGCGGATCGCAAACCCAACATACGAGCGCTCTCTGTCGTCGAGAACCCCGATTCTTTGGATCCTTTGACGCGTGTCCCATACAATCAACGATTCCGATCCTATCGGGATATCGGGGATCGCGATATCGCTACTCTCTCTTCACCAGCTTGATGCTCCAACTCGCGATATGCCGATATGTGATGGCACATGCAGATCTAATGATCCCTATGAACCCAGATCGACGATGCTACTTCCTCCTGAGCTTCGAACTTTTAATTCTCACATTGTAATCTCCGTGCACCTTCGCAAGATCCAACGGTCCTCGGGTTCTCGTGAGATCTCTCTAGGGGATTTCAACCGTCCATCCTTTCTCTGCTATTTTTTGTGAAATGAATTAAATGCTCCCTCGGCGAAAACGTGTTCGACCACTCACCAACCTACGGAGTTTCTCTCGGGCTTTCCACAGCACCCTTGTAATTCTCCTCTAGTGAACTATAGGCCTATTCCTCCTGAGCTTGTCCTTGCTTCACGAATCTTTATGAGGACTTGTTGCACGCACTCCTTGTGGCAGATATTACATGACCAAGTGTTGAAGCTTCCTCGATTCTGCGTGCTCACCTACAGCAGCAGTCCTAACTCCCTTTTCTCATAATCACAACCTTGAGTCTTCGTCCAGCCTGCGCACACCTTGCACAGCTCTAGTGAAAAATCTGCACTTCTGAGATGAATGGGAACAAAATCTATCTCTAAGTAAACCCTGCAGTCATGCACTCCTTGCGGACAAATTCAACTTCACTCCTTGCAGGAATTCTCTGGCTCACTTAGAGAAACAATTGAAAATCATTCACTCTCCCTCTCAGATTTCAAATCAACCATGAAATCACATACACAGCATATAAAAGCAAATGCATGATAGGAAGCAAATACTCATGAGCATAACATCAACACACATAGAGAAATAACACATAACCATGGAATTGAATCAAATCCTTCTCCTATTAATTCAATCTTTGTACATGGGTGTTCTGCATACAATTCTCTGTTCTTCTCTTCTCTTCTTTCTCCTAAATGAATGATCATTATACAATTTTACAAAGGAGGGTGTCTATATCCGTTTTCCCTCTCGAAAACTAAAACTGTCTAATCTAGACTTAAACATCTATCTACCTGCATTAAATTTATTAAATGCCTTCCTATATACTAAGGACAAGAGCTTAAAGGCTCAAGGTCCCCTTTACAATACAAGTGTGCTTCTTTATGAATAACTTCATTAAAGAGCGGCGCAACAACTTCAAAGTATTTCAAAATGTGTGTTGGCGCTGTCCAGCTGTTTCCTCTCAATGTGTTGGCTCGCTTGACGAGTGAGCGATGCTCCTGCATCAGTTGAGAGATATTTTTTGGAAACAGGAAGTGCATATAGCAGTTCACATTCAAAACAGAGTAATGCTCAGAAACAACACTGATAAAACTCCCTACGAGCTATGGAAAGGAAGACCAACAAATGTGAAGCAATTCTGTGTTTTTGGAAGCAAATGCTACATCAAAAGAGAAGATGGAAGAATGGGAAATTTTGACTCTCGTGTGGATAAAGGAATACTTGTTGGTTAATCAAGTACAAGGAAATCATACAAGTGTTACAATCTAAGATTAAAGAAATTTTTGGAAAGCATCAACGTAACAATTGATGAAACAGGCAGAGCAGAATCAAAGAAAGAAGAAAACAAATCAATGGAACAACTTTTTGAAGAAGAAGATGAAAAAGAAGATGAAGATGAAGAGAATCCGACAGAAGTAGAAGAACAAGTATCTCCAAATACACCTAGAAAACGAGTATAGAAGAATCATCCTTTAGATCAGAGTATTGGAAACAAAGATGCAGGAGTTGAGACTAGAAGAAAAATCCATTCACCAAAACAAACACACCTAGCACTCTTATCTACAATTGAACCAAACTATTTGGAAGAAGCCAACAATGATGAATTTTGGAATAAGGCCATGGATGAATAATTGGATCAAATAGAGAAAAATGACACTTGGGAATTGGTTCCAAGACCAAAGAATAAGAATGTGATCGACACAAAATGGGTTTTTAGGAATAAGTTGAATGAAGATGGACAGGCTACAAGGAACAAAGCTAGATTGGTATGTAAAGGATATGCACAGATTGAAGGAATTGACTTTGAAGAGACATTTTCCCCAGTTTCCAGAATGGGAGCAATCTGTTTGCTTTTAGCTTATGCATGCTCCAAAAATGTTAAAGTATATTAGATGGACGTAAAATCAGATTTTATGAATGGGGAACTTGAAGAAGAAGTCTACATTGAACAACCAGAAGGATTTTAGTTGTTAGAGAACACAGACTATGTGTGTAAATTAAAGAAGGCCTTGTATGGTCTAAAACAGGCTCCTAGAGCATGGTACTCAAGACTGGATAAGTATCTGTAGCAGGAAGGGTTCAGAGAAGGAAGTGTAGACAACAACCTATACATCAAGGTAAGTCAAGGTAATATTTTATTAATTGAAGTTTATGTTGATGATATTATTTTTGGTAGTGATGATGACAGGTTAAGCTAGAAATTTGCAAAAGACATGCAGAGTGAATTTGAAATGTCGTTACTTGGAGAACTATCCTTCTTTATGGGACTTCAGATATGTCAAAGCAACCAAGGAATTTTTATTTCTCAAACCAAGTATATCAGAGAAATGTTAAAGAGGTTCGGAATGGAAAATTTCAAATCCGTTATCACTCCCATGCAAACTAGTTGTAAGTTGAGAAAAGATAATGATTCAAAGTATACAGATCAGAGGTAATATAGGTCAATGATTGGCAGCCTACTATATGTGACAACATCCAGACCAAATGTAATGCAGGTAGTTGGACAAGTGGCACAATTTCAAGCAGCACCAAAGGATTCACATGCATTAGCAGTAAAGAGGATCTTCAAATATCTCAAAGAAACATAAGAGTTTAGATTATGGTATCCAAAAGGAAAATATATGTCACTTATTTCCTACACAGATGCAGATTGGGCAGGTTGGGCAGGTTGTATTGATGACCGACGAAGCACCATTGGAGAAGCGTTCTACTTAGGTGAGTGTTTGGTATCATGGCTAAGAAAGAAAAAATCATCGGTATCTCTATCTATAGCCGAGACAGAGTATATTGCAGCAACAACATGTTGTACACAGGTTCTTTGGATGAAACAAAATTTGACAGATATACAGGTTGAGTATGATGAGCCCATTCCAATATATTTTGATAATACAAGTGCCATCAGTATCTCCAAAAACTCAGTGATGCACTCCAAGACTAAGAACATTCCAATCAAGTATCACTTTCTACGGGAACAGGTTGCAGAAAAGAACATCAAAGTTGAGTATGTGGGAACAAAAGAACAAGTGGAAGACATCTTTACAAAACCACTTCCACGGGAAGCCTTTGAATATCATCGCCAAAAACTTGGAGTTATTTCTACTCCAAAAATGAATGATTTTTGAATGCTTTTTGAATGCTTATCTTATATGTCTTAGATGTACACGAGGAAGCACCATAAGAGAACAGTCTGTCAAGGGGAGCAACCCTAGATGGAAAGATACCTTTTCCATTGATGACAAAGGGGGAGAGATTTATCAGATGTAGAGGACAGAGGCATGGTTCCAAGAGGAATAGATTTATCAGATGCAGAGGACAGAGGCATGGTTCCAGGGGGAGCATGAGTGATATGATTTCAGTGTTGCATCAGAGTGTTGCCATCAATTCCAAAGGGAGAGATTGTTGACTAAGGTTGGATGTCATTGATGTCAACCCTTGAAGAAAGCCCCATAGCACAAAGGTTTGGGTAATGGACCCAATAGTGTTTGATGTAAATATGACTCATTATTTTTTTTTCATGGTTGATAAGAATTAAATATGAACAAACTCCAAAGTGGTCCCCTTATCGTGAAGGCCCTCGCGGGAAGACGCTTTGTGGAGTAAGAGAACCCATGCTTAATTGTGTAATAATGAGATGAAGGAAAGTGAATTTGTCAGGGAAATATCCTAGATGGATAGTGCGTGTCATGTCATTTCCGGTGGTATGTGGAACGTCACATAATTCCTCACGGTTAGAGAGTTATGGCCATGAGAAGTTGGAGACCCCAGGTTTGGGTAATGGACCCAAGTTTGTTTGATGGGT
>ML777983.1:504153-539803 GCA_009831015.1 Picea engelmannii
GTCTATCTTATTGCATATGGTTGAGGTATGTTCCATGGTTATCTCTTTCTGTTATTTTCTGCATACACACATATAAACACATCTAAAAGGTAGATCAGCAAAGTGTTTGACGAAATACCTCACTCAGAAAAAGTTTTAAAAAGGCACCAAAACAAGTGATGATCCTTACATAATGGCTTGGGATCATTACATGAGTGTATTATAATTCAAAGTGAATACAAAATAAATTATTTCAATAATAAATTTAATGGAGAAATTAGAAGTGGACCCAACCCTAAAATAAGGAAAGTGGGCCAAGTGACCTAGAAGATATTTTTAAGGAAGCTACTTGGAGAGTATAAATAAGAGGCTCTCTCATTTGAAACACACTTGAGAATATTGAATGTTTATATGTGTCTAAGGTAACCAAGGATATGTAAACCATAATTCTGAGTAAAGGTGTAGAAAAGAAGGCCGAAATTCAAGGAAGGATAAATTCTTTTGATGGTGCTTTCTAAGGTATGTTATTTACAGGTCATCTCACAATTTTCGCTATAAATTTTTTTCTATAATGATTCAGACTATGAAATTTCTATGCAAGTGAGAAAACATATCCAATTATCCGTGGTAAAAAATTTATATTTTGGGTCATTGTATTTTGGGAGTTACACTCCCTGGACAATAAGGTTTGTGGCCAGTCTTGAAACTAGTCAAAATCAGGTGTTTCGGGTAAAAACGTCATAACGTATTCATAACAAATCCAAATTCAGTGAGACAAAAATTTTTGGTTAGGGGAAAGTATTTATTATGCTTTGTAACAATTTTATACCAATTAATCAAACATTTTGTGCGGGGCATGCTATACAAGGTCGCTCTCTAGAATAAGCCAGAATTCAGCAAGGTATGCCATTTTTGCTATAACTCCTTTTCTGAGACGTTCCAAGTAGTGACACTTTGAGGAATTGCATTAAACATAATGAAGAACATTTTGTATCAGTTTCATATCTTTATACATTACAGGTTCAAAGTTATGATTATTTCAAGTTAGGGTTGTTGACTAATCCAAAACTAGTCACGTGAGACTAAAGATAAGTTTGATGAAAATGCTAGTGTCTTGTTTTTAAAGTTAAGGAAGGTTTGAAGGAATGTGATCATATACACCAGGTCTATTACAGAGCTACAAATCATATTTGGATGATAAAATTGATGAGGGCTTTTGGTTGTGGTACATGTTGAGTACATGGTTGAGGCAAGTAGTTGATGAGTTGGCACACATACATGAGGTGTATAGTTGATGATGTTGGTACATATTGATGATTCATAGTTGATGATTAGTTGAAAAATTATTGGAACATACTTGGTACATGGTTGGATGCACTTGTTTATGGTACAAGTTGATTACAGGTTGGTGCATGGTTGATGCACTTGTTTATGGTACAGGTTGATTACAGGTTGGTGCATGGTTGATGCACTTATTTATGGTACAGGTTGATTATAGGTTGAGGTACAGGTTGATGGATGGTTGATGCATGGTTCAGATTTATTGGTATAGGTTTACAGTGGTATATCTCACAGTGATAGTGTGACAGTGGCTCTGTCATTCTACTTCTACTTCAGGGTGGCAGGACAGGGCAAGGAAAGGTGGTTGTAGATGGAGAACATTGGGGGTTGTAGCCTCCTTCTAGTTGTAGCCAGAGATTTGGGGAGTTGGAGTTTCCCTCAGGTTGTAGCCTGAGAAACTAGGGGGTTAGAGCCTCCTTCCAGTTGCAGCTGGAAAACAAAGGAAGTTGGTGCTTCCAATGAATTTATTTCTTCAAGACATATAAGAAAAAGTATTATGTGGTTTTCTCTCGATTTGGGTTTCCACGTAAAATATTTGTGTACTGTGTATGTGTGTGATTGTTTATTTATTACTGCTCATTATTGGATAATAATTCTACATTGATATAACATTTGAAGAAAAAGGATTATAATTACGCTATTACTGATTCACCCCCCCTCTCAGTAATCCAACAGATGGCTCTACCTTGTGAGGTGAGTTGGGAGCTAGAAAAATTCTAGTTGGGTGTGTTCATGGTCCCTTTGTCGCTCGGGGGGCTAAGGGGGAAGAAGAGTACCCCTAGTGTTGGTTGGGAGGTACTGGTGAAGTCTCAACGGTTAGAAAGCAGACGAAGGAAGGGAACACCAGTCGCCAAGGACCGTCATCAAGCCCATATTCTCCAGTTACAATATTTTTATTTTGATTTTTCATTGTATTAAGTTTTTATTGTATATATGGTTTTTATAATTGTTGACAGTGGTGATGGATTTCTGATATTGGACTTGAAATTTTTCTTGATGATTGTGTATTGTAGAGAGTAATTTCTAACGAGTCTGCAATCTTAATTCCCAAATAAATCTTGATTTCTTATTCATTGTTTTCCCTTTTTCAATTTGGGGGTAATATATGTGTTTTTCTATAAGAGTTTCTTGCACTAGTACATAATAACTCACCTAGCACCTCTGAGTTTCCATCATAATTATTCCAAGTTTTTATTGTATCTGGATTGCGATTCCCTTAAGGATTTAAGGATTCATCTATGTGTTTCATCTTTGTGATCTTATGATAATCTGGTATCATCTGCAAATAAGAAAATGGCATTAAAAACTCAGAAAATGGAAATAAAAACTTTGAGGAGTAAGAAAACATTTGTGGGTCCCAATAATATTGATAGCTCATCAATGTGAAGTTCAAAAAGTTTAAAACAAAGTGAACTAAACATTATTGGATTCCTGTAGTAAACACATGTATATGATGATCATAAATAGTTTCAACAACAACTTGAATATGGGATCATCACAATCTTGGAATCCAAGCCTAGAAAATAACGCTTGAATGGAATGGCGTATGCTTCACGATATCCTAAAATTAATGTTCCCAAAAAATATTATAACCCAGCACAAGGAGGAATGGTGTGGTTATTGAAGATAAAGAACACTGCACAGGGAGGAATGGTGTGGTTATTGAAGACAAAGAGTCCAGATTAGTTGCTTACATTGATCATGCAACAAATTTAAATGAGATTTATAGTGAAAGTAATGTTCCCCCCCAAAATAATAACATTATAGAGGGACTAATGGTGTGGGTATTGAAGCTAGTGCATCCATATTAGGTTCTTACAATGATTGTGCAACAAATTTATAGTCCAGACACAACATAAATTATGATTTTGGATCACAACATACAACGAAGGTAATGTAATAAAAGATATGATGATGCGTTGTATCCACCATTAAAGGGTTTCTTCGCTGTAGTTCTCTCTCATAGAGGAAAAATATGAGGGATGATCAAACTCTTATGTACAAACATGGGGACAAGAGGTGGGCTATTAAATCTGTGCACCATGTAACATTGATCTCCATGAAACTCCCTATGATTCACAATAACATTCTTTTAATGAAAGAGTGACCTGAGAATGATGTCATGGCTCATAACACCAGGGCCGGCTGTGGCATCCCACGTGCCAGACCTGGATAAAAGTACCCATGGTCCTTAATCTTCAGAAAACAAATATTCCTATAGCATACACTATTCCTTGTGTTGTTGTGACCAACTCCAACACTTTCTAACTGGATTTTGACACAATCATTCAACGAGAGGTTTATTATTATTGTATATGTTAAAACCTTGCAAAACCCTTACCCTTAAATAATGATTATTCTCTCACAATATTTTTTTCTGATATATTATTGGCTACTTGAAAAATTTAAGTGTAGTGGAACATCCTATCGCGCCATGAATAAACAATGTTGATTTATTATTCAATTTAGAATTTGATTAGTCACGCACCCTGGAAGGAATGTGTATTTATGTTTAATTCAATAATTAGATCATGCGCGCACCTTGAAAATAATGTTAATTTATTGTTTAATTTAGTAAATGATTAATCGTGTGCCTTGAAATTAAATAGATGTTTTCTTTTGTGCCATGAAAATAAAATAAAGTTGATTTCACATGTGCCTTAACTTATGTTGTTATATGAATCATTAAGCCCTTATAATATCTTGCACCTTATAAATTAAAGTTGATTACACTTTCACCTTTAGAATAATGTTGACATATGATTAATTTAGTAATTATATTCTCTTGCGCCATGAAAAATAAAGTAGATTTCTCATGTATCATGAATAATATGGATGTATGGTTGATTGAGTATTTAGACTTCTCTTTCGACATGAATAATATTGATGTATGAATGACTAAGTATTTAAATTCTCTCACGCCATGAACAATAATGATGTTGATTGATTGATCTAGTTGGTTTTCGACTTGATTGTGTTAGTGGGATTTAAACACCTCCTTGTTCCTCAGAATACTCGCCATCCCTGAGACCTTAACTGGTAAAAATCAATCAGATAAATCCTGGGCTTGAGCATTGATTATGTGTCCTGGAGGTCATAACCTTGCAGGGTAGGATGGGTGGGTAGTGATTTTAATATTCAGTATCTGGCTAATCGTTGTTTATAATTTTCTTCAGTGGATTGTGACGTGTTGGAATACATCTCTATTTATGTTTATGTGTTGTTCATGTGTCACTATCATTTATGTTGATGTGTTGGGTGTGTCATTATTGATTACGACAATGAGTCTCTTGTAATGATTTTTATTATGATGTCGTTTGATTATGCACTTCTATGAATTACGTGTTGAAGTTAATTTCCTAATGCTTTAATTTTTTTAGCTATTTAGCTTCACTTTTCCTAGTCATAACGGAGGGAGAGTTACAATATATAACAAATATTAATATTATACAAATGTTTAAAAAAATAATCTATGAAAGCAATGAAAACAAATACAAAGATATATTAGGTGAGAGCGAGAAACAAATATTACAAATCAATGATGAAGATTTTGGAATTTATCAAGATGTTTATGAATATGTTGAAAACATATAGGAAAATTATTAATTTTCTTGACATGTAGAAAGAGAGATACTTTGTGAGATATATACAGTCACAACAAAAAACAACAACATATTCTTATTTATCCTTCTTCATTATGTCATATTCTTTCATGATTTCACTTGGAGACCACAAGTTTTAAGTGGATGGAAACTTTCCCTAACCCAAATTGGAGACCACAATTTAATTTATAAAGGGTTGAGAGATTAGGGATTAGGGGTTAATGGATTAGTGGTCCAAGGGTTATGGGTTAGGGGTTAAGGGGTTAGGGTTTAAGCTGGGGTAATTAGGGGTCCGGGATAGGGGTACTTAATGGTTTAGGGGTTTATAGGGGGTCAAAAGATAAGGGCTTAGGGGTTAACAACTTATTTTTGTCCAAGGGTCAAAGGTACTTATGAGCATGGATGATTTTAGGGGCTAAATTTCGCTCATGGGCTAATTTTCCATGGTTTTTCCAAAAATGAGATTTACTATTTCAAAAATCATTCACCCAAATTCTATAGGATAAAATTATTTTACCTTAAAAATCGCCAAAATTTTATAAAACCTACATAAAATCCTTATAAATTTGAATATTTTTACAAAAATATCGCCAAACATTTATAGTTGGCATATGAAGGATTAGTAATATTCGCCAAGGTTTCTACATTTTAAAACAAATTTCCATCCTTAAAATCATCCATGCTTATGAGTTGGTATTCTATATGGAGCAACCAACTTACTTGGTGAGAGAGAGATAAAAAGACAACAAATCAATGATGAAGCTTGTGCAATTTATCAATATGTTTATGATTATGTTGAAAACATATATGAAAAATGTTACTTTTCTTGAAATGTATAAAGAGAGACGCTTTGTGAGATATATAGTCACAACAAACAAAGAAAACAAATTTTTATTTCGACTTCATCATTATGTCATATTCTTTCTTCATTTTACTTGGAGACCACAAGTGTTAAGTGAATGGAAACTTCCCCCAACCCAACTTGGAGACCACGGTTTGATTTATAAGGGGTTGAGAGCTGAGGGATTAGGGGTTAATGCATTAGTTATGGAAGGGTTATGGGTCAAGGGTTAAGGGGTAATTAGGGGTCAATGATAGGGGTATTTAATGGTTTAGGGGTTTATAAGGGATCAAGGGATAAGGGTTTAGGGGTTAACAAGTTATTGGCCATCCAAGGGTTAGGGGTACTTAGTAGTTGGTATTCTATATCAATAAATTATCTTAGGTGAGCGCAAGAAACAAAGGCAACAAATCAATGATCAAGCTTGTGCAATTTATCAAGATTTTTATGAATATGATGAAAAAATATAGGAAAAATGTTACTTTTCTTGACATGTAGAAAGAGAGAGACTTTATGACATATATAGTCACAACCAACAAAACCAACCTATTCCTATCACTCCATCATCATTATGTCATATTCTTCCTTGATTTCACTTGGTGACCATGAATTTTAAGTTGATGGAAGCTTTCCCAAAACTTGGAGACCATGGTTTATAAGGGGTTGAGAGCTTATAGAGCCCTTTGATCCATAACCCTTAACCAACCCCTAACCCTTTAATACCTATCCCCTAACCCCTCATACCGTATCCCCCCAATCATTAACACCTTAATCCCATTCCCCCTAAGCCCTTAAACCCCTAACCCCTTATCCATTAATCCCTAAACCCTTCAACCCTAAACCCTTAACCAATAAACCCTTACCCCCTAAGACCCTAAAATATTAACCCCTAACCCTTTAATACCTAATCCTAAACCCCTTAAACCATAAACCTTGAACCCTTACACCCTAAAACCACATTAACCTCTAAATACCCTAGGACTTAAACCCCCTAAACCTACCTTAAACCCTAACCTATTAACCCCTAACCCCTTAACCATTGAGCCCTAATATGGCCTTATTAATCCTTAAACAACTAAAATCTTAACCCATAACTCCTTACACCTGTACCCCTAAACCTTAAACCCCTTAACCACTAAACCCGACCCTAAACCCTAATTAAAATCTACATATTATGTCTACTTCTTCTCTTCTTAACTTACTCTCAATTTTTTGTGTACGTATAACATATCCAAAAAGAAAAGAGAATATGTTATTTTTCTTGTACATTTAACATATAAATGTTTACAAAAACAATCTACAATATAAATACATATAATGAATAACTTACCAAGGGACAATATCCATTCCCGCCTTCAAGGTGTCCATACTCTCTACAATGTCTTTTAGTTGTTTTTATTAAAAGTCTCCTTCTATTATAGCCCCTACATATTTTACGAAGGAAATAAAATTTTCAATCGCCCAAATCCTCCAATGCAAATCTCATGTCTCCTTGTCCTCTTGGAGGAATGTTATGTGACATTTTTCCATACCAAACTTTCAGTGATGATTATCTTCAAAAATCAACCTCAGTAGTTTAATTGTTTGTAATGCAATTAAAAAAAAAAAAAAATAACTGTATTCTGACCAAAAAATATCCCCTATAATCTCTGCAAACCGTCACTAGTATAGCAACAAAGTCAAACATCTCTAATAATTCGAACTTTTTTTAATTATATATCACTTTTTTGTCAGACTTCTGATGGTTGTTGACTAGAGAGACGTTTTTAATGAAAAAAATATTGACTTCGTCAAACGTTGGTATGGTGACACATATATCATTGACCTGGTCAACCGTCAGATATTCGAAGATAAAGTCCCTTTTGCTGGATAGTCGACAAATGTTAGGTTTTTTTTTCAAATACAAAAAATACAAGTAAAATACGATAGTATGGTTGATTTTGTCGGTATTGTCGGAGTACAACGTCATTTTTTTCTCCCATATGTAGTAGTTCCTCCTTCTCAATCAAATCAAGAATATCCCAACCAAAACCTTTGTTGAACTATAGTCTAGTGAAAACATTTCCCTGTATGATTGGGATTAATACTAGAGAAAAAACTATTGGGATTAATACTAGAGAAAAAACAATGTCCCACGGAGGCATGCAAATTCACCCCATTAATCTTTCAACCTATTAAGTTTCACCCAATGATAAAATTTCACCCTTATAATTCTCCTAACTCATTTAAATCAAATCCTTTTTATGACAAGAAAAAACAATTTTGAAAAATCAAATATTTTTCTTCTCATATAAAAACTCACTTGAATTTAGCCTTGAGTGTTAGCTCAAGTGGTCATGAGCTAGACATGAGACTTCTTATCTCTCCCCCAAATTTGGGGAGGTCATGAGTTTGACTCTTTTAATCGCCCTGAGGTTAGAATCCATAATCAAAGCTGACGTTTTACCACACTTACCATCCATAAATCATAGGGAAGTAATTAAAGAATTTTTTCTATGTGAAAGTTTTCTTGAAAAAAATGGCTTAAATTTAGAATATTAAAACACTTTCTCCCAACTACTAAACCACAAAAATAAAAAATACATATAATTCAAAAAACATCTTATTCCCTTTTAAGTGTGAAAGTTAACCACCTTTTAATAAACATCACTCTTTTTCTATGATACACCCTATACTACTTTGACATTCCATACAAATAGCTAAAGGATGATGGTAATAAATGTTTGATGTCGTGAACATCGACCAAGAAACAGTATGGTATGAATATTTGTATGTTAAATTATGTTGGTTCAAATGCATTGCTATGATATGTGGGAAAGTGTAGGTTTTTTAGGTAGTGAGACTGCTTGAAACTAAATATACGATGACAAAATCCTAGCAATACAGTGCCACCATATGGTCCATGATAGGGTGTTGAACCTAGTTCTATCAGGAGAGGTGGAGGCATTTCCCACCGTGTATCCTCCGAAACCTGGAGTCATGGGAGGATGGTTTTATGTCACGCTCCCCTATACATGTGATGATGACTTCCAGTTGCCTACCGGGGAATCTTGGTCAAGGTAGTTGACACTTCCTCTTACGGGTTCTATCTGGAGTTAGGTCAATACAGTTGACACTCTAGGATAGTCCAACGGAGGAAGGATATGGATGGAATATGGAAGTAGGTTAGGAAGGAAATATGATTAAAATTAGTTTATAATGTGTGGGGTTTTAATCTTATAGCAGAAGTGTTTGATCTTCTCTTGTTTTGAATTAAGAACAAAAAAAAAAAAACCTTAACTAAATTACAATTATCTAGGTAAATGTTGTTTTGTTCTAAGTTATTATAATTGAAGGATTTTTCTAATATTGTAAATGGTTGATTTATTCATTATGAATGGGGATAATTTTAAGGATGAAAATCTATATTAAAATGTAGAAACCTGGGCTAATCTTACTACTCCTTAATATGGAAAAAGTAAAATCATTGACGATGGTTTTGTAAAAATATTCAAATTTCAAGGATTTTATACAGTTTCTATAAATGTTTGGTGATTTTTAAGGTAAAATCATTTTATTCTATGGAATTTGGGAGAATCATTTTTAGAAAAAATGGAAATTGGTGAATCGCTTTTTGGAAAAAACAATGGAAAATTATCCCATTGGCAAAATTTAGCCCCTAAAATCATCTATGATTATGAAGTTAATTGCATTGTTAACTTGATTGGAACCATACATGAATTGCATTAGATGTGTTAATTATTTCCATTAGTACATGCACAAGTTATGTATGTGTCAACTACACTTACACGTCTTGTGCAAGTACACTAGTATTTATGAGTGTATTAAATTGATGATATTGCTTATCTCATCTAGATGTATGAATAATGTTATTATTATCCTTGTATTGTGAATTACCATAACTTCGGGATGAAGTTTCTTGAAGGGTGGGTGTATGTAATGCCCCAAATGGATTAATTGATAAATATAATGAAGTAATGTAATTTAAATCATTAATGTATTAAAGTTAATTAATTAATTAATTAATCATTAATTAAATTAAATCAATTAGATTATTTAACTAATTAGATTTTATCGTTATTTAATTAAAGGATTAAATAATGCAACAATAAAGGAAATGAGTATTTTATTGTATTAAGGGTATATAGAGAATTTATGATGTAAGGAGTTGGTGGATGGGGGGATAAGGAAGGCGGAGTTGGTCATTTGGAGGGATCTTTTGAGAGAGAAGGGGAGGAGAAATTATTCGAGAAGAATTTGGTCTGAAGAAATTTTGGTTGCGTACGAGGTGGTTGGTTTCTGGGATTTTGGGCGTGGAACTAGGGAGTCAGAGAGGCTCTGTTCCTAGAGGGATGGGAGGTAAAGATTCAGTTTTTAGGCAGTGAGGAAATTCAAGCAGACAAAGAAGACAACAATAGTCAGGACAAACTTCCTGTTCAAGAGGTATTTTTTTTGCTAATTTACTATTTTACTATAGATGCAAGTTAAAGATATATATCTATATATTGAAAATGTATTAGGTGACTACATGAACTGTGTAAATTGATTGAGATGTTGAAATTTAATTGTTTAATTGCTAGAACAGAAACATAAATTAGGATTTCATGCAAACATAATGTCAATTAGATTACAAACTCGTTGTTTAACTATGAAGCCCTAGGAAGGGCATTACAACTTCCCATGGACAAACTTGTCCCAATGATTGTCAATTCGACATTCCATTTCCGAATAACATGCATATTTCACCTAGAATTTGGGAATTTTCACTTTGAATTTTACATTTTTCCAAAATTAGATAGAGACTAATTCTATGCAATAATGAATTTATCAAAACTGCACTAGTCTTCATCCCATACAAGTCCAGTGTTGAACCAAAGGCTCGGATACCAATATTTGATATTCCCAGATACTCACTAAGGCGTGCTACCACAAAATTTGTCTTTGATACCATTCTATAACATGCCAAACTTACCATTTTGGTTGAGCCATGTTACTATGAAATTGACTATCATTCAGTTTAAATGTGTAAATATTAACAATATGAGATACACACTCATGCAAATATCATTAATAATTAGCCTCATGAATACAATTGATTTAAACATGCACATACACAATTAAACACATACAACATCATTCGTATATACAAAATACAAAGTAAATGCAACATTCAATCATTGCATTAAAACTATAAATAACACAATGATTAAAACACTTATCTTCTAGAAACAATTTACAAAACTAGATGTAGACAAAGGATGTTCCACCCAACCATAGACTTTGTTGCTCTGATTCTCTCAGCAACATTTCACCCCCGAGCTGGGGCTATGAATCAACAAGGACAGACAAGCTCCTATGGGTGTCCATAGTCCAATGTAACAACTCAAAATCCACTAAAACTCCTATAGAAATTCCAACCACCCAAATATCTTCCCCATCAATATACACAACCCAATGAATGATATTTCCTTCTCTGCACCATAGTCCCTCAAATAATTTCCATCCCCTCCAAGGCTCCAACAAATACCAACCAAGAATATCCCTACTAGGGAGCTCGAGGAAATCCAGTAGCAACAAGAGTTCTCACATAGTAAGCTCACTTTATCTTAGGTATTTTTCTCAACAAAAAATCTCTCACGCACATAACAATCTCATTCTCAACATAATTTCTAGTTTCAGCAAGTTGTCTCCAATACTGACTATGGATGGCCACTCTTTCCCCACACTCAACTATGGTTTTCATCCCTCCTTGCTAATTTTATAACTACTCTATTTTCGTGCTCAAATTTCCTCTTTTCCCATACTTACTTAACTCTTACTTTTCCCCCAAAGATGATTACATTCAACCCATGTTGTCATAACTCAATTGGATGACTTCCTCACTCAACCTATTACATGAATTCAATGATTTGAGTGCTTAATAAGTCAAAGGGGTAAATTTATAAATCACAAACAAATTAATGAAGATGGCTTAAGACTCAAGGCATATGAAAACTCTTCAAAAACCCCATTAATTCTATTATCCCCATTTTGTGGGTAAATAAGGAGATGATGTCTTGAGGCCCTTAGGTTACATATATGGAGTGTTGAGAGACTACATGACCAACATTAATCTTTTCACAGATGGTCACAGGTTTTCACATGGCATCCACAACACCAGCTGGATTCCGGAAGGCAGTGGGCCATGCTCCATGAGGTACAAGTCAGTATTATAGTGAGCATCATTTCAATATTTAGGCCATTTGATTATGATTTATCTTAGATTTATCAATATTGCATGACATGTTCTTGGACATTATTCCTTTTGCCCTGCTTCACCTTGGTGGTCGACATTGTTCCCTAGTAAGTGATGTTCCTTGGGGATGGGTTTGCTACCAGGAACTCCCTTAATGAGCCATCGTACCATTCCCAACCATACTTACCACTTTCCATAATTATTCCCCTCCATTTCCTTATCTCTTCGTATTTTAGGGTATATTGACCCAAGAAGGGGTTGTCCCTCATTCTATGGGAAGAAGGGGATAAAGGCCTAGAGGGGTTGGTGTTGGGTAAAATATAAAATCCTTATATAAACCTTCTAGATGCTTCGCCCAGGGATCACCCAAGAAAGAAATGAAATGCTTATCTTTGAATAAAGGGGACCCACAATATAATAAAGAAATTCTTGAAAGGTTAGTTGAAGGATAGGATCTCTCATCATGAGCTGAACTATCGCATCCATGGATATCTAGTGGTATGAAATTTTCATTCATGTGGTCACCAAACCATGGAAATGGCTCTCAATTGCATGGCTGAGAGAAAGGGGGTATCATCATGAGCCAACCTTATCATTTCCATTAGGTGTTTGTGGGTGACATTCCAATCACCTAGTCACCATGCTAGGGAAGTGAACTTCAATCTCTCCTTATGCTATTATGAAATAAAATATAAATAAATAAATATAAAAGGCAATTTATGGGCTTGGAAAAAGTGCATTGTTGATGAAGGTACCACACACCGTCTACAAAGACACCCATTAATGAGACACTACGACCCCTTGTATTTCATGAGCCCTATGCCCATTGAGTCTTGACCCAATCCACATCATACAATTTACATGGATTAGAGAGGGACCTCTTGTAAACTCTCCTTGACCTAGGGGAAGATCTACCCAATAGGACATTGATCTAGGTGGATATTGGTGGACACCCACCTATTCCAACTAGCTCCTCGTATCCATTTTTTGTTTAACACATTCTTATGTACTTCTTTGTAATTGTGGGTTCTAAACTTTAGAGGGTATATGAATCCCCACACATCCTCTATGTGGATATGGGTGGCCTCTCATCTAATCCAACTGGATTATTTTGTATGTTTTCATGTCAGCACATCTTGTTGTAATTTCAGGGCAGTTTTGGGGACCTAAACGTTTTTTTTTGGCTTTCCACTGTCAAAATGTAAAAAAAAAAGTTATATTTTGATGGCGAAACTCGTAGCTCTTGGAAATACCTTTCCAACGGGCTATAACGTGCCTAAAACGAAGGCCGTATGCAAAAGTTACGACCCTTGGAAGTTGAGGTACCAAATTACACCAACTTACCCATAGGGCCGACATAACGTTTTGTGTTTCACCTTTTAGGGTTAGGTTTTTGGATGTCTAAGGTTTTGGAATTCATGAGTAATATCAAAAAGGCCTCTGGAGCCTCATTGTAATCCATTATGCTTAGATGAATGCATGTAGCAGCCACATCTCTTCTCAGAGATAGCTACCACCATTCGAGCAAATGTTTCAGTTCTGCAGTTTTATAGTCTCAGCCTATTTCATTATTTAATAGAAGATATTGTTCACTGAATATTTGTGTTATTCTTCGTATCTCTGTGTTTATTTTATCCAGTCTGTTAATAAATTCATTCTTCTCCTAAATCTAGATCACTGGTATTAGAGCGATCTACTCTTCATTTATTTTTCTTCATGCATGTCCCCGACAAGATCTGGGTACAAGAAGTTAGGACTCGAACCAATCAAGCCATTACATGATCGTTCGTGCCGAGCCTGAAAACAACCCATGGGGGATGAAAAGAAAGATGATGGGGTAGGATATCTTATTAAAATGTTTCTCGGGGAAGCCCTCATGCGACAAAGGAACGAAATGATGGACACCTTCGTGCAGATCCTTCGATGACTGCCCACAAGAGAAGCATAGTCATCAAGCGATGCATGAAACCCTCTTCAAGGTACAGGTACATTTTGATATTCCATTATTTGAAGAACCAATAGATGCGTATGCTATAGATAAATGGTTGAATCTGCTTGAAGGATCTTTTTTGGTCCACAATTTTTCCGATAGGGAAAATATCACTTTTTCCCTCCTCAAGGTCATTCCCCATGTTAAAGACTAGTGGGATACTTACTCTGCGAAAAAGGGCCATGGAGGAATCTACAATGTTTGTGGTGGTCCCTACATGGGATTCCTTCCAGGACGCCATTAAATAAAAATACTACCCTGTTGGAAGTTACGAGGACCAATACACCAGATGGACCACCCTACGTCAAGAAAGGGACTAGACAGTAGCATATTTCACCAATATTTTCCATACCCTACGCACCAAATTGGGTATCAAATACTCTGAGAATCATCTGGTGATCAAATACCGTGGTTGTTTGCATAGATACATTCAATAAAAAATGGAGTTCCTGGATATCGCCTCATTGGGCACGACTTATAGATACGTTGTCAAGATCGAGGATAAATTTAAGCAGAAATGACGAGAGTTTGGATCTGCAAACCCCACATAGCTGAAGCAAGGAAAACATAGCCCAAACCCACGCAACAAGGGACCAATTCAATATGGCCACCCTTAGGAAAATCCATCCAAGCCACAACAAAACAAGGGGAATGAGAAGATGAAGAATGACATGGGAAAATGGTGTGAGTACCATAAAATTCCTTGGCACAACACCGATGAATTCCACTCCAAGCAGTCCCTCATGGCCGAGTTGAAGGCTTCTGAGTCAGAGGATGATTCTGACTCTAAGTCAAATCATGAAGGAGGGAAGCGGATTATCGATGTTGAATCCAGTGCCACTGTCGCTACCACCAAACTCTGGCCAAGTGAACCAGGAAAACCAGAGGAAGGGGAATGCCTGTTTCACTCATAGATGTGGGTCAAGGGGGCTTCGATTTATTTCATTATCAACAATGGTAGTCGGAAGAACCTAATTTTAGCAAAGGTCATCAAGAGGCTAGACCTACCAATGACACTGCACCCGCATCCCTACACCACCGGTTGGCTTTGTCAAGGAAGATATCTCTGTGTCAGCTAACAATGTCATCTTCCCTATAGCATCAAGCCTTTCAAAGATGAGTTACTATGTGATATTGTTCCCCTGGAAGTTTGTGATGTTATTTTAGGAAAATCATATTTGTGGAAGTTTCATGTTGTGTATGATTCTAGAACCCATAGTGTTATTATTACTTTGGGTAGACAATTGTACAGGATCCCATAGGTGGCCCCGCTTACAACTATTTCTTTAATCTCTACTAAGAAATGTAGTAAGGTAATTTCACAAACCGAGAAGTTAGTCTTCTTTATGATTTATGCTCACAATAATCAAAAGTTCATCGCCACATCCATGGCCTCTACAAAGTGCCTCTCTTTTCAGTAGAAGCAAGTGGATAGAATCATGGAAGAATACAAAGAAATCTTTTCCTCACCTACAGGGGTACCGACACACTGCCAAGTCAAGCATCCAATTGATCTGACCCCCGATGGACCTCTACCTAATGTACCAGTCTATCGATGCTCGTTGATGGAGAATGAAGAAATCGGGTGTCAGATCCAAGAGCTTCTTCAAAAGGGGCACATCAGACCCGAATCCTCCCCTTAATGAATCCCAATTGTACTGGTACAGAAGAAGGATGAGACTTGGTGACTCTGCATTGATTACAGATCCTTTAAAAAAATCACAGTCAGGAACTACTACCCCATTCCCAGGATTGATGACCTTCTTGAACAACTCAAGGGGGAAAAGTTCTTCAACACAATTGACCTAAATTCTGACTACCACTAGGTTCCCATCGAACCAACTGATGTATGGAAGACAACCTTCAAGTCTAAAGAAGGTCTCTATGAATGGCTAGTCATTCCCTTTGGATTAACAAATGCACCAACCACTTTCATACGGTTGATGGATGATGTATTGAGACACTTCACCAACTCCTTTGTGGTAGTATATTTGGATGACATCCTCATCTTTATCAGAACGTGGGAGGAGAAGATGCAACATATTCAACAGGTTTTGAGCACTCTGCGGCAGCACTAGCTTTATGCCAACTTGAAAAAATGCTCTTTTGGCATGAACATGGTCCAATACTTGGGATAAATTGTTGATGAGCATGGGGTACATGTTGATCCAGCTAAGATCCAATTCATCTGTGACTGGCCAGCCTCAACCATAATGATCGAGCTTCGGAGCTTCTTGGGGTTAGCCAACTTCTACTGGTGGTTTGTGTTGGGATTCTCCCATATTGCATGGGCCCTCAACCAGGTGACCAAGGGCGGCGGTAGGTCCAAATTAATGTGGGGGAAGGATCAACAATGAGCATTCGATTATCTAAAGCATCACTTGTGCTCAGCTCCAATACTCTTCTTGCATGATCTATAGAAACCATTCGAGATTGAGACTGATGCATCTGACTATGTTGTGGGCATAGTTCTCACTCAACATGAGCACCCTGTGGCATACCATAGTGAGACACTCTCCGATATTGTCCATAAATACCCCACCTATGACAAGGAAATGTATTCCATTTTTCAAGTCTGTCGTCAATGGAAAAATTACATTATGTGGAAAGAGACAATCATACACACTGATCAAAAGCCTCTGTAGTTCATACAGACATAGGGGAAATTGCAGAATGACCCATATCATAAGTGGTCAATCTACATGCAACTGTTCCATCTCAACATCAAGTATAAGACATGTATATCCAATCATGTCACTGATTGCCTAAGTTGGCCTCCTATGGATGCACTCACCACTGTGCTCCATTCCTGTGGACATGAAGTATTTGAGTGGCCCCAACTTTATCAACAAGATCTGCACTTCACCACCACATATCAGCTCTTGAGTACAGGCACAATTGTCACTGATTTTCACATTCAGGACAGAATCTTATGCCACCTGGGCCATCTCTGTGTTCCTACAAGTGAGCGTGTAAAGATGATTTGGGAAGCCCACTATAGTTGGGTGGTAGGACATTTTGGCATAGATAAAATTGTGGTCATTCTTTAGAAACATTTTTATTGGCCAAAACTTTGACAGGACGTCAACAAGTATATCAAATATTGCACTTCCTATGCTATTTCCAAGCCAACCATCAAGAAGTAATGCTTATACACCCCTCTTCCTATTCCCCAGAATCCTTGGGAATCCATATCAATGGATTACATGTCTGGATTGTTGTCCACCAAGCAAGGGAATGACTGTGTGTTTGTGGTCGTTGATCATTTTTATAAGATGGCCATCCTCACAGCCTGTAAGAAGAATTTCATAGTGGCAGATACTACCAAGCTCTTCTTCAAATGAGTGTGGGTCCACTTTGGGATACCAGAGACCATCATCTCTGACTGAGACAATAGGTTCCTCGACACCTTTTGGTCGAGTCTCTGGTCTCTGTTGCACACCAAGCTCACAAAATCCACTTCTTTCCACCCCCAAACCGATGGCCAAACAAAGTTCGTCAATCAGATGATTATGCACATCCTGCACATGTACAATTCTAAACATCCACGTACATGGGACGAGAGTCTCCCATATGTCCAACACAATTACAATAGGGCTCTCCATAGTTCCACTGGCCATATCCCATTTCAGGTGGGTATGGGATTCCAACCCTTGGGACCCATTTATGTTGCACTTCCTCTTGCCATCACACTAACATAATCTTCCCCTAATCAATCTTGAATCGACAAAGCCACCACATTCATTGAGTGGATTCAACACATCTGCCAACAAGTCTAGGAGATTTTGCAGAAATCCAATGCTAAGTACAAGCAGAACCATGATCAACATAGGGTACCACACCGGTTTAAGGTTGGCGACAAAGTCTGGTTACATTTGCAGAAGGATCGTCTCAACGAGCCCCATCGGAAGTTTTGCCCACTTTGTTATGGGACTTACACTATCACCAAGGCTGTGGGTAGGAATGATTTTGAGCTCAACACTCCACCCTTCTTTGGTAAACATCTAGTATTCAATGTGGACCTCCTTGAACCATATTTTCCATTGTTATTGGACACCTCTGAGATCACAGAACAACTGACACCAATAGAGCTCAACCCTGACTGAATGGAACAAGCATCCACTGACCAGATAGTAGACACATAGGTCAAGGGCGCTCACCAAAAATAGATCCATCTTTATCAGGTTGTCAAGGAAAGGCAACTACTACACCAAGGAAAGTGGCTCAGCTGGGGCCAAATCTAGCATAAGTTTCCTCACCTTATGGGGGAACTCAACACAATGGAAACCATTTCTTCCTAAGGGGGAAGGATTGATCCGGGTGGATATTGGTGGCCACCCTCCTATTCCAATTGGATCCTTGTGTCTATTTTTTGTTCAACACATTCTTCTGTGCTTCTTTGTAATTGTGGGTTCTACACTTCTGGGGTAGTCTGAATCCCCACACATCCTCTAGGTGGATACGGGTGGCCTCTTGCCTAATCTAACTGGCTTATTTTGTATGTTTTCATGTCATCACATCTTGCTATATTTCCAGGGTCGTTTTGGGGCCCTAAATTTTGTGTTTTTGGCTCACCACAGTTAAACTATAGACAAAGTCAATTTTTTATGAAAAAATGTGTATTTCTCTGAAAGACCTTTCCAATGGGCTATCATGCGCCTAAAACAGAGGTCGTATGCAAAAGTTACGATGCTTGGAAGTTGAGGTACCAAATTACACAAACTTACCCATAGGACCCACATAACTTTTGGCGTTTCACCTTCTAGGGTTGGGTTTTTGGATGTCTAGGGTTTTGGCATTCATGTGTAATATCAAAAAGGCTTCTGGAGCCTCATTGTAATCCATTCTTCTCAGACGGATGTGTGTAGCAGCCACATCTCTTCTTAGAGATAACTACCACCATTCGAGCAAGTGTTTCAATTCTGTAGTTTTACAGTGTTATCCTAATAGAAGATATTGTTCACTGGATATTTGTTTTATTCTTCATATCTCAGTGTTTATTGTATCCAGTCTGTTAATCAATTCATTCTACTCCTAAATCTGGTTCAGACACCTCGTCAACCCTGCCATATTTAAGTTTGACAAGTTGCATAGTTCTTTGAGTTGTTAATTATTTGATATAGTGATCTTTGATGCACATGATTATATGCCTTATTTATTGATTGGATTCACTTATCATGATGTTATGACTTGAGATCCTTGGAGTGCGTGCTCATTTGTCTTTGCAGGACCTAGTTGGTGGAAAGTTTTGGGAGAGAAAGCCTAACTTGGGATTCCATGGGGCTACAAGCCCATAGATTGGATGTCAGGGGCCCACATGTCGGATGAGAGAGATCATACTTGGAAGGTCTTGATGATGGCTTGCACAACCTATCCCAACCATCAGTTTCTAAACGATTTTCCTAGGAGGGGAAAAATGTTCTACTTTTGAGCTCGACGTCATGCTTTTGGGGATAGGGCATGGTGGTGAGGTGCCACTCTTTTGACACATGGACATTTGAGGAGGAGAAGGGTCTTCACCATGATGAGAGTGATTAGATGCTTGAAATGTGGACTTTGGAGGCCTATCAATGCTTCTCCAACACCAACGACTTCCTCAAAGTGGAAAAGTGTCCCCTAAAAAGGTGGCGTCCTCCTAAATTAGGGTTTTGTTTATGAAAAAAGTGAAATTTTAAGTGAATAGTTTAATATTACTTTATTAAGGGGGAGAGATTAGGGTTGTTGACCCCTAATCTTGTGTTTTACTCATTAATTTGTGGACAAACAATGTTAGCCACATTTTGTATAAATAGAGATCATAAGATCTCATTTTAAACATAACTCTGCCTCTTGTGAGAGGCCTTGGTCTGAAATTTGTGCCGCACTTGGCTCTTTTCATCTCTTGTGCACTTGTTTATAGATATCTATTGCTGAATGGTTGGTGGAAGTCTAGCGCTAGCCTTGGATGATTCTTTCATAGGTCTTATGGTGGATTGTCTTGGGATTTCTCTTGATCTTGGTATGGTTTTCTACTATTATGCTATCATTTTATTCAAGTCAAGTATTGTTTTGCTAGGATATAGGTGGAAAATATAAGGGCATACATCCCCACCATAGTCTTCATCATTTTATTCCTTCATCTCATTGATTATACAATGGTTTTCTAAGAGAAGTATAAGGGCATACACCCTCTTAGCTTAAACCCTAGCCTAGAGAAACTTGCCTTGGGAAGTAAAATGGATTACACCCCCAAGGAGGTAGCTTCTCTAAGCTCATTTTTTATTTGACTCCAACAACCCAATAGTAAAGTCACTAATCATACTTTTTTTCATTGGAGAAATAAAGTATTGTATTGGGAAACATGAATTTTAGTCATTTTTACTTCTTGCAAAGTGGATTGTACTCCTTGTGACTTGAGCACCTAAAAACCACTAGGGCATCCCCATCAAGGGGGTACTTCTTGATTCTATTACAAAATTTCATATTCAGTCACGAGGAGTACAGAAACCTAAATCATTTGCTTGAATAACTTTCTTATCAACCATTGGATTTTGCTCAAAGCTTGCACAATTGCTCTCCTTGACCTAGCGCACATTTTGGAAAAGTTTGAGGGGATTTCAGTGGCTGATTTTCTTTCTGTAATACATTTAATGTTACAGCCATAAGGATGATATAATTTGTTGTAGAGAAGTGTTTACAACAACCTTATATTTTGTGCTATAATATTGGCTTTTCATCTTGAGTTTAGTTAGTCTTTCTCTTGTATTTTATACTTGATCTCTAGCACTTATTGAGAAACTTATACTACTATTTAATTTATTATATATAATATTATATATTGCTAAAAATTAGGGACATAAATATTAACTTGTTGATCGAACTAACATATATCATTGCAAAGTGTCTTTTCTTATGTCACAGGCAGGTACAATCATCCACAGAAGTACTATACCTTTGGGGAAAAAATTACTTGACTTGCAAGGCATCTCTCCCTACCTTTTATTCCACTTAAAATTGACCTCTAGGGCCTTCACTTCCATTTCAATATACCTCCATATGAATCCCCCTAGGGTCACCAGGATCACCTCCCTAGAGTGACCTAGTCACCCTTGAAGTGTGGGACCTACATCGAGGTGACATTGGGTGTAGGATTCCCTAGTTGTATCACTTTATTTTTGGTTGGGTTAGGATTTTCCCAACCTACAACTTGTGCTATAACATTTTGGCATTGTTCCCGGGGAAGATTTTGAATCTTCTTCGTACCCTAACGACACTTTGGTGTGCTATCCCAAAGCCTTTCCCTTATCTTTCCTTCTGAATCCACTGAATGAACGTTCCCTTTGCACCTTTCTTGATGAGTTCATTTTGAAACTCATTTGGCGACTCCACCTTCTCATAATCCTTCTTTTCCCAAACCTTTTCCCCGTGAGAGGTTCACGCATTCTAAGGTTTACCAAAGAAATCCTCCTCTCAAGTCTCCTGTTGCTAAAACCCTTTTCCATAAATCCCTTCCCGTTGCTCCAATGGCTCGCCCTTGGGTAATATACCTCTAAAAACCCATTAATATGGCCAATATCCAAGGTTACCCTAACCAGATGTCGGCAGATGTCAACAAGTGGTTGCCAAAGTTCCTATGAAACAATGTGATAACTGTCGAAGACCACATTTATGTCATGGCATGAGATATGGACAATGCAGATATTGATCACAAAGATGTGCCCATGAGACTATTCACTTCATCATTGACTGAAGAAGCTCTTGATTAGTTCATAGGACTCCTTGATAATCATATCGTGACCTATGATGCTTTTTATGCCTTATTTAGAAGCAGATGGTCGAGAAAAGTAGATGGTAGTTTAATCAAATAAAGAAAAAGGAGAATGAAATGGTAAAGGAATTCATTTCAAGATTTGACAGGCTGTACAATCAAATTCCAATAGATTACCATCCTACAACACCATCACTTTGTCTCCTTTACATGAATGCATTTGAAGGGAAGTTTTGATACATTCTTAAAGATAAAAATCCCACATCATTGGTAGAGGCTAAATAATTCAGTATCGACATTGAAGAGAATCTCCTTGATTAAAAAATAGAACCTTTTTAGTATCCCCGCAACAAGACATGATCAAGGACGAAGGTTTCCAACAACAATGTTCCTAATCTGATTTCTCTCATGACTCAGAAGATATACCAAATGAATATTCAGTTTGTTTAGGTGCATAATCAACTTATGAACCATATGACTATAGTGGAAAGAAATCAATCTGCTCCCAGATCTTAGTTTTTCACACAACAGAGAGATGCCATCAGTTGAAACCAAGACCTCAACAAGAGGCAAAGGCCCCACATACTTTGAAACCTATTTGAACAGTTGATATAGAAGCTTGGTGTATCACATGCCAAGTTTTAGCGTCATAAGTCACTCCTAGATTGCAGCAGGAGCAGATCCCAACACCCATCAATTTATGTCATGATTTGTTTATAAAGGGTGATCAAATGGAAGAAAACTCAGAACAATATCGTTCTATCTCCGAAACTAGGCCGAACATGCACAAGCAGGTGAGGTCTTGATTTAACTTCAGAAAGTAGGTTGTAGTAAGGGTGAGAAGGAGGAAGAATTATATGAGGAAATGAAAATGTCTTCTATAGACATTGAGGTTCTAACAACCTGTAGAAGGAAAACCTAAAAACAAGAACTTCTTACATTCAAATTGCAGAAACACTGGAGAATATAACAGTGCTACAATAAAACCTTTATCATAACACTGTCACAATGATTCATGTGAATCAGTCAATCATGAACTCCCTCAGTATGAGATGAAAACCATACGGAATGGGAAAACCAACTATCATTAAACAAGAAATTTCACATACATATACATAACCAGGGAACTAGAACGTCCATTAAAACTTTATAATCGGGAGCTTAGCTCTACCATCGATGCTTACAAAAATGAAAAACTGAGTATATATACTCAAATCAATTTTCCACCCTGGTAGCAGAAGGGTAGCTGAGCCATTAAATTCCAAACTAGCATGTGCAGGCTCATCTGATTAGACAAGGACATCGAATCGACATGGCTCTCAGGAAATCTCTCGACAGGGAGACCTTGTGAAGACTGCCTGCCAGAACCTCCATGCCTTACATTTAAGGAGTGAGGTGAGGTTTCAACCTCCTCCTCCCACCTTCATTTACTTCTAGTAGGGATTCGGATCGAGGCCGAGTTGAATTGGCACTTGGAGAATGTGACAACCCCTCCTGCAGCTAAACCCAATGCTTTGGCCCTTTGCATAGCTCTTTCTATCACCCCAAGTGACCATGGGCTCTGACCCCTGCGTGTTTTGGGGTTTTGTAATGAAGTGGAGGAGAAACTCCTTGTATTTCAAATTCCCAGTAGCTGAAATGGTGACCGAGCTTAATCATGCGCCATGCGTCCCTTTGGTTGGATGACTGAGATGATTTCAACGTTTCAGGACCCACCTTGCCACATGATAAACATTGGTGCCCTTTCCCCGAGCCTGTTTCCTTTGTGATCAGGTGCTAGGACCATGGGCCCAACTCTCGGGGGCTTTCGCATTTTATGTTTTGGCAATTCCATATGTAGTGGATGTGAGACCCCTTGTCTTTTGAAGTCCTGGTAGCTGAAATGCCGAAACGACTAAAACGCACACCATGTGGCCCTGAGGCCGAACGACTGATACCCTCCCTTGATCAACGGTCCAGATCCTTTCAAGAATTCTCGCACCAGGGATCCATGATGCACTTGTTGTCGAGAACCCTGAAATGGCGATCCTCGAAATGTCGACAATTTTCCACCTGTCCCTACGGGATCAGATGACCCAGATCAAATCGTGTAATATGGGTGCTATATCTTGCACTAAACCTTGTAAAACTTTGCTAATCACAAATTCCCATCGATCGTCTATTTTCTTCCTCAAAAAATCATGGTCGTTGAAAATAAATCTTTTCCCACTCACGAATTTGAGCCCATAATGAGATTTTCTGAGATATGCGCTTGAGCGCTTCTAGCACAGGTCGCGGTTGATCACCTTTTAGTGGGTCTTTAGCTCGCCTCTTTGCCCTTTTGCACCATGGTCTCCACTTAGGAGAGAAGACGACCCATACTATAATTAGTGCTAACATTAGGCTCCATGGGGGATAGATTCGTCCCTACAATGCTCTAAGAACTCCTTCTACAGTTTCAGTGCCTTGTTTTTGGGTTATGGATTCATTTATTAAGACAAAAAAAAAAACTAGAAAAGCAATATTTACAAAAGCAGTGGAGTCGTCTAAGGCTCAAACAAAACATTTTTTCAGGAAATGCCTGCCCATTTTTTGGGCCATTAAAAAATTCTTCTCCCTCCAAATCCTACAACCTGTAGGTGTTTTTTAAAAATACTTCAGAGATTTGAAGGGCCCAATACAGAGGGAATCAAACTTGTTGTGTTTTCCTCTATCCTGCCTGGGTGCATCCCACTTAAGCACCAGATCTCCCAGCTCAAATTCCTCTTTTCTGACCTTCCTGTCAAAGGTTCGCTTGATCTTCTGTTGATGATTGTGAGCTTTTTCAATTACCTTATCCCTGGTCTACTGTACTTCCACCAGTTGATGAATTCTTCTGACCATATGGTCTAGCTCTCCTTCGTAATCTTGAAATAATTTTTCTACAGGTAGAGCCAACTGAGTGGGAAATATAGCTTATGTCCCATAAAAAAGATGAAAAGGGGAGGTGCCCAGGGACTTCTTTGTTGTCACTCAATCAGCCCATGGAGCAAATTTGATTTTTGAATCTCAGACCCTGTTATTGTCTTCCAATGATCTTTTAATGAGATTGATCATACTTTTATTGGAAGATTCTGGCAGTCCATTGCCTTGAGGATAATAGGGAGTGGAGTGAATAAGTGAAATCTCAAACTGCTCACAGAACTTAACCAGAGGCTCGGACTTGAAAGAAGCAGCATTATCAGTGACAATTCTGTTGGGACAATGTTATCGAACTAATCGGTAGGTGCAGACACTAACAGATCTCTCTAGATCCACCTGGATCTAGAACAAAACAGGACAGGACATGACTCTTTCCCTAAATTTTAACCATTGAATAAGCTAGTAGGAAGGAATAAGTAACATACCTTAGTATCGCTTCCTAGGGTCTCTGTTGCTCCTGCTTCGCTCCGGTGCTCTTGTGAGGTCAATACCAAGACAACACAAACCAACCAAAGTGAAGATAGAAAAATATATTCAACAATCAACTTATGTGTATGATCAAGGAATTACACAATAAAGTGAGAATAACTTTATGGGAAAGGGACATGCCACTGTATCATATTGATTGAAAGTAAATATTACAACCTGGTCACCTTGATGTCGCAAGCTTCCTTTCGATGTCTCTTGGATCCAACACACACACTTGCTCAATTCTTGTATGAAGAAGATCAAATTCTCTTGATAGACTTGCTAGAGTCTCCAAGCTATTGTTCAGGCTAGGTCCTTCACACAATTCTTTCACCAATTCTCCAATGAATCTTGCTTAACCTTTTCCATGAAAATTCCCTCAATATATAGGAGAGAATGAGATAGTTACTTGGATAAGAATGATACCACAATATCAGGGAATCCAGTACAAGGATAACCATTTGAATGACAACCCATTCTTATAGAAGATTCCCTTCTAGAAACAATGAGAATTGATATTTTTCCATGCTTCAGGAAGAGTTCGCACCCTGGCTATTCAACACAGTGCGAGAAGTTCACACCCTGGCTTAAAGAAGCCTACGAGAATGGGTCATTCTTGCACCCAAATATATTAGCAGCCTGCGAACCTTCTTCAAAAATGAGTTTTTTGTGAAGAGATGAAAGTAACTTTTCTCAGGAGAAAGTTCTTATGAAGAGCCTGAGTACACCATCATCAATACATCATCATGACGACCAAAATCATGGCTAACAGACAACCAAATCTGTCTATGATATCCTCCAGGAAGTTGATAATTACCTTGTGTGAGGCACTCCTGGTGGGGACAACTTCTATCCACTTGGTGAAATAGTCTATTGTAGTTAGGATCCATCTATGCTAGACACTTGAAGGTGGATGAATTTCTCCAATGAATTCCAACCCCCATTGTTGAAAGGTTGTTGAAGCTACTACAGGCTTTAGTGGCAGAGATTTGAACTGTTGCTTTCCTGAGAACCTTTAGCACTTGATGCAGGCTCTGACCTCTTTGCATACATCAGTGAATAAAGTGGGCCAGTAGTACCCAGCCCTGAGAATTTTGTGGGTCCTGGTCTTCCAGAAATGGTGCCCTCCACATAGGCTGCTATGGAAATCAAACGTAACTTTATGGGCCTCCCGTAGGTTCAAACACCTCAGAAACACCCCTAAAGGATCTCTCTAGTACAAGATCAAGTCAATAAGGCAATACTTGACTGCTTTGAGCTTTAAATCTCTTGCCATACTCTTCCCCATTTCATCAGGGGGCTTTAACTCTTGTAGGAAATATATAACATCTTTATACCAGGAGCATTCTGCCAATGGAGGGCTTCTTTGAGGACTGCCACTTGACAACTCAGCTTGCTGATTTTCTAAGCGAATGTGGATGAAATTTACCCCCAAATCCTTACAGTTGGATTCAGCTAGGAGATTTCCTAAACCTTTCCCTTTAACCAACTTGGTAGGCTTTATCTCCAGGTCAAACTCAAGGATCTTGGCAATCCATTTACCCCTTCCCCCATCTATGTCGGGATGTATAAGGATGTCATTCACAGAGGCTGAAGAGATGTATGCAGTCACCCTTGAGTGCAAGACATAGACTCTGAAATATTTGAGAGCTTTCACCAAGGCATAGGCTTGTTTCTCCATGATCCCATACCTGATCTCTACATCTCTTAATGCCTTACTGAAGAAGAAAATGGGCTACTCTCACCCTTCCTCATTTCTCTGCAATAAAACCATTGCTACTGTATCAAAAGAAGAAAAAGAAAAAATTAGGAAATCCTTGGAATAATCAGGATTGACAGGTGCCTCAGTCAATGCCCTTTTTATTTGGACAAAATATCCCCTGGGTTTAGTAGTCCATTTTACTGCATTTCCCTTTCTGATCATGACTGTGATGTGTTTCACCAACTCAGCAAAATTTGAGACGAACCTCCTTAGAAAGTTAATATTCCCCAAGAAAGCCTAGACTTCCTTTTTGGACTTGGGAAGTGATAGGGTGTGAATTGTCTCTACCCTACTGGGATCAAATATCACTCCCTCAGCTGATACTATATGGCCTAAAAACTTCCCCTCCTTCATGGAAAACAATGATTTCTTGGGGTTTAAGGAGAGACCAAACTTCCTACATTTCAAGAAAACCTTCCTCAAGTGACAATGGTGCTCTTTATCAAATCCGGAGAAGACCGTGATGTCATCTAGATAGATCACCACAAACTGATATTTCTCCCTGATGAAAGCTATGTCCATGGCTCGCTGAAATGTTTCTCCTGCATTCATTAATACAAAAGGCATTTTGGCATACATGAATGTGCCCTAAGGATTGATGAAGGCTATTTTTTCTCTATCCTTGGGCAGGACTGATATCTGATTATAGCCAGAAAATCCATCAATCATGGATATCCTGGATGCACCAGTTACCCTCTGCAATATGTGTTCCATCTTAGGTAGGGAGTAATTGTCCTTCTTTGAGCTTCTATTCAGATTTCTGAAATCAACGCAAAGCTTGATTTCTCCACTTTTATTTCTTATTGGGACTAGATTGGCCACCCATTCATAATATCTCAAGGGGACAATAATTTGGGCATCTAACAACTTCTTCACTTCTCTCTCCATGACAGGCATCAACATGGGATTTATTTGTCTTAGATTCTGCCTAAATGCCTTAGCCTCTTCCTTCAATGGGATCTTGTGTTCAATGACATATGTGTCATATGTCTTGAGGTCTTCATAGGTCCATGCAAACACATCAACAAATTATCTTAATAACTCATTATATTCGGCCCTCTGTTCTTTGGTTAGGCGGCTTGACAACTTGACAAACTTAGGCTCCTCCTGTGTGCCAATGTTTCACTTAGCTGTATCAACATCTTCATCTAAAACCCTACCCTTTACTGCAACATCATTCCCATCGAACAATCTTTATAAAGGAACTAATCCCTTTGGGATGTGATTTCTAGGCAACTGAACAATATGGTGATTAGCAATTTTATTTAAAAATACCTCAGGGTGAGGGTCACCTTAAGGATCAGGGTCCTGTTCAATGTGCAATGTGGAGAATTCATCAACAGACTCAAGAAATTTTTTGATTTCAATATCATCCTTGAATACCTTCCAATGCTTGATATTGTCTGGTACAGATGGCCTATATCTTATCTCAACATCATATTTGATATTAGGTGCAGAGGGATCCTGAATAGACTAGCTGAGACAGCTAAGGAATCGACCAAATTATTTTCCTCTCTTGGAATAAAAGAAATGTTGAAAGCTGAGAAGAAATTATCAATTAGCTCCCATACCTCATTTTTGTAACTTCTGAGTCGAGGATGTTTAGCCCGGTAAGAATTTCTGACCTGCTGGATTATCAACTCAACATCTCCAAACACTGCTACCTCCTCTATTCCCATTTCTTTCACAGCCCTTAAACCTAGAACAAGAGTTTCATATTCTACCACATTATTGGTAGTTTCAAACTCTAGCTTGTATGACAGGGATATGGTTTCCTGACAAGGCGACACAAAAACCACTCCAGCACCAGTGCCTTAACTAGAAGAAGCTCCGTCGAAGAACATCTTCCACACAGAGGTAGTTGGAGGAGGTATTTCATGATCAAATATGAGTTGCTTTCTAATTTGAAAAGGAGCTTCAGGATTATCAACTCAGCATCTCCAAACACTGCTACCTCCTCTATACCCATTTCTTTCGCAGCCCTTAAACCTAGAACAAGAGCTTCATATTCTTCCACATTATTGGTAGTTTCAAACTCTAGCTTATATGACATGGATATGGTTTCCTGACAAGGTGACACAAAAACCACTCTAGCACTAGCGTCTTCACTAGAAGAAGCTCCATCGAAGAACATCTTCCACACAGAGGTAATTGGAGGAGGTATTTCATGATAAAATATGAGCTGCTTTCTAATTGGAAGAGGAGCTTCAAGAGTATCAGTGAGCTGCAATAAACTAGACCCCAAATCAATGTCAAGTGATAAGATAGGATGATTGGTGGGGTCTGCTTCATCACTCACAATGTAGGCCAGTTGAGATTATCTATACATCCTTCTGTGTTCCCCTCCAAAGACTAGAATAGTGGCATACGTGAGGTCCATCTGTAATGTTCCTCCAAGATTTTTAATCCAAGATCTTGACAATAACATGCTAAACTTGGGGGGGATATCAACTACTACAATGTCCATGACCACACTCTTCATTGGTAGCTGAAATAAGCATACCACCAGGTCTTTGATGACTCCAAGGCATTGCACCCTCCTTGAATCAAAAGAGTATAAATCATCATAGGCCTTTGTTACATCCAGTCCCAGTTCTTCCATGACTATTTTAGGCATGAGGTTATGTGAAGCCCATGAATCCATCAAGCAATTATGAAACACCTTATCATGTATGTTCAGGGATGTGTAGAAGGGAGGGGATCAATCGTTTCTATCTTCCACCATGGGACCTAGGATGACTGTTGGCTTTTCATCTTGGATATTTACTGAGTTTGTGGCAAGATGGGGGGACTAATACTGTAGCAGTTTGGAGAGGAACCTTTTGAAATCTTCATTTTTAACTAGTTCCGAGAGGGGTACATGAATTTTTATCTTTTGAATTTCATGCTCAAAACTAAAGGAGGAAGGAGGCTTAGAAATTTCCCTCACCTCTGGAACAAAGGCTTTGGCTAGTGGTGAGATATTCTGAGTTTTCCTTTCCTTGGAAATATTTACTGCTTGCTTATCAGGATTCTCTGCTATGAGAGGTTGATCATGGATGTCAAACTTCCCTTCTTTCTTCTTTGACATGAGATTGTATATGTTAGGAGTGTTGTTGGCCTTTTCTACTTTACTCAATTCGTTGATTTGACTATTCATAAGGAATTTCTCATATGCAGATTGAATCAAATGGGGGAAAGGGGAGGTTGTTAGGAGTGTTGTTGTCCTTTTCTACTTTACTCAATTCGTTGATTTGACTATTCATAAGGGATTTCTCATATGTAGATTTCAGGACCAAGATCATCTATCTCCTCTCTTTCCTCATTGACAACAAGGTTATTTTGGAGAGGAGTTTGGATCCTCTGGTCATCTCTATATCTATTCCTTTGTTCCCTTGGCATAATCTGAGGATCATTGTTATTTGGCCTCCTGAATTTGCCTCTGTTATCCATATTTTGCAGGGGTTTGTATGCTGGATTCCCTTCTAATTCCCATCTTTCCATCCTAGCTGAAATCGATTTTAGTACTCTAGTTACTTCATCCATCTGAGGGGAAAGTGGAGAGGAATCAGAGGTTGAGGCCTTAGACTTTCCTTTCCCTCTGCTTTTGTCAGACTTGCTTCTGAGTCTATTAACTACCAACACATTGGATTCTACTTCCAGGACTGCATCTTGCATGTTAGCCGAGGAAGTATCTCTTCTTTCTCTAAGCAGGAGGAAAAAATCAGGATCAAAAGAACTGGCATAAGTGATTTTGGCTGAGGCTTCTGAGGGTTTTATCTCAGCAGATATCTTATTATACATTTTATTAAATATTTTAGAGAAATCATAAACAGATTCTCCTTCCATTATTTTCAAGGACCCAAACTCTGTCATGTAGTACATGAGATCTTTTTTATCACCCCACTATCTTAAAAAAGCATTATCTAAAGCCTCAATCCCAACAATAGATCCATGGGTCAGTCCCCTAAACCATTTTCTAACCTCACCATCGAGACTCTGGACAAAGGCTCTCATCCAAACATCTTCATTTTCAATGTTCAGGTTGTCTGCATAACTGTAGAAGGCAAGAAGGTTCTCTTCAATAGATATGTCTTCCTCTCTAGTGAATTTAGGCATGTACTTCAAGTAATATCCAGTAGGGAGAGGATTCAAGGGCTGAGGTAGGACAAGTGGAGCATATCTAGCAGCCACTATGGCATCCATTATGTTACCAGGGGGATTAGCACCTACCATAGGTATATTAGGTGGAGGAGAACTAGGAGGAGAAGGGATCCGAACAGGGGATACTAGAACTGAGCTTCCAGGTGGAAAGGGAAACAATGGAGGGTTCAGAAAAAAGGCTACAAGGCTTGAGTCAGCAGATGGTTCTCTCTCTGTAGTTGCAACAATAGTAATAAGAGGAGGGGTGGTAAATCTAGGAGTGGGGAAATATTTTGTGGTCCTGGGTTTATGCTGAGGTACAACTTTAGGGGAGAGAGGAGTGACAAGGATTTCTCCTTCCAATCCTAGACCAGGAGGGAAAAAATCAACAAGAACACTCCCGAAAGTCAAAGTTCTAGGAACTCCAGCAGAAGGGATGACATGGACATGAGAAGAAAAAAATGGATTTTCTACAGAAGGAGATGGAAAATAATCAGAAATACTTGGTTCAGCAGTAGAAGCTCCTTCTCTGCAAGATTTTGCCTTTCTGATAAGCTTCTCTGGATCTGCTTCAGGTGTTTCCAAGGGCAGCTGGGAATGAGACCGCGTGTGTTTTCCTCAGGAATCAACAACTAAAATAGAAGGTCTGCCACAGTGGATTCATCACAATGGAGTCGCCAGGTGCACAGTAGAAATCTTGTAGGACTCTGATGCCTGATGCACCTTCAGAATCGGAGGCTCAATGTCGTTCAATCCTGGGGAAAATCTTCAACTTCGTCCCCAGCAACGATGCCAAAAATGTTAGCGTCATAATTCACTCTTGGATTGAAGCAAGAGCAGAGCCTGACACCCATCAGTTTATGTCACGATTTGTTTATAAAGGGTAATCAAATGGAAGAAAACTCAGAACAATATCATTTTAACTTCGAAATTAGGCCGAACATGCATAGGCAGGTGAGGTCTTGATTTAACTTCAGACAGTAGGTTGTAGTAAGGGTGAGAAGGAGGAAGACTTCTATGAGGAAATGCAAAGGACTGCTATAGGCATCGAGCTTCTAACAACTTCTAGAAGGAAAAACTGAACACAAGAACTTCTTACATTCAAATTGCAGAAACACTAGAGAATATAACAATGCTACAATAAAACCCTTATCATAAAACAGTCACAATGATTCATGTGAATCAGTCAATCATGAACTCCCTTAGTATGAGATGAAAATCAAATGGAATGGGAAAGTTGACTATCATTAAACAAGAAATTTCACATACAGATACATAACCAAGGAACCATAATGTCCATTAAAACTTTACAATCGGGAGCTTAGCTCTACCATCAATGCTTACAAAAATAAAAATCTGAGTATATATACTCAGAGAAATTCCAAAATAGCGTGTGTAGGATCATCTTATCAGACGGAGACATTGAATCAGCATGGCTCTCAGGAAATCTCTCGACAGGGTGACCTTGGGCAGACTGCCTGCCAAAACCTCCATGCCTTACATTTAAGGAGTGAGGTGAGGTTTCAACCACCTCCTCCCACCTTCATTTACTTCTAGTAGGGATCAAGATCAAGGCCAAGTTGAATTGGCACCTGGAGAACGCGGTGACCCCTCCCGCAGCTAAACCTAACGCTCTGGCCCTTTGTGCAACTCTTTCTATCACCCCAAGTGACCATGAGTTGTGATCCTGTGCCTATCTTCAAAGGAACTTTCGACACTTCATGTTTCAGGGTTTCATAATGAAGTGGAGGAATGACTCCCTATCTTTCAAAGTCTCGATAGCCAAAATGGTGACCAGACTTGATCGTGCGCCACACGTCCCTTTGGTTGGATGGCTGAGATTATTTAGGCGTTTCGGGACCCGCCTTGCCACACGATAAATGTTGGCGCCCTTTCCCCAAGCCTGTTTTCTTTGTGATTGAGCGCCAGGACCATGGGCCCAACTCCTGGGGGCTTTCACATTTCGCATTTCAGCGATTCCAGATGTAGTGGATGTGAGACCCCTTGTCTTTTAAAGTCTTGGTAGACGAAATGCTGAAATGACTAAAACACATGCCACGTAGCCCTGAGTCTTGAAGGATGAGACCCTCCCTTGATCAACAGTCCATATCCTTTCGGGAATTCTCACACCAGGGATCCATGATGCACTTGTTGTCGAGAACCCCAAAATGTCGATCCTCGAAACACCGACAATTTTCCACCTGTCCCTATGGGATCGAACGACCCAGATCAAATTGTGTAAGATGGGCACTATCTCTTGTGATAAATATCATGCAACTTTCTAATCACAAATTCCCGCCGATTGTCGATCTTCCTACTTGACGAATCATGGTTTTTGAAAAGAAATCTTTGCTCGCTCACTTGACGTTGAGCCTAGAATGAGATTTTCTGAGATATGCGCTTGGGCGCTTCTAGCACAGGCTGTGGATGATCACCTTTTAGTGGGTCTTTATCCCACCTCTTCACCCTTTTGTGCCATGGGATCAACATAGGAGAGAAGACGACCCGTACCAGAATTTTTGCTAACACCAAGAATCCCACAGGGAAGATGAATGCCCCCGACAAGATGAATATTATCCTGATGATATAATCTTCATGATTTGCAATCTCAATGATGAACAGGTTAATCAAGAACATATCAATGAAGCCAGAAGAATAGGAGAAAGAGAGGGGAGAATCTAGGCCTTAAATAAACTAACAGATGATCAAAAGAAGGAATTAAGGAGGAGGGAAATTATAACCTGCAAAAAAAAAAATGCTCCAGCCCCTCCATTACAGCCTGATTCTCCTCTTCCAATAGAAGAAAAGGTGGTTCCACAACCTCCACCACCATTATGTGATTTTCTTCTTAAGATAACTCCTACAGATTACATTCTGTTGAATATAGATGTTGCAAACATGTTTGGAAAACTGAATACGACGGTCCCAATGATGGAGATGTGTAAGATCCCTTCCGTAAAAAGAGAAATTTTGAAAATATTATAGGTGTCATCCGAGAAGGAGGATCCTCCCATCATGTTAAACACTATGTATCTCGATTGACCAAGGGACAAGAACCTTCCTTTCTATCTTTCATTAGGCGTGAATGACCTCCATTTGAAAAACTTCATGCTTAATTCAGGGGCCTAAAAAAATGTCATATCATTAAAGGTAATGAAACAACTTGGTTTGAAGACAACCCGACGTTATGGAAATGTATGTGGTATTGACTCTAGAAAGGTCAAATTCCTCAGGGTATGTGAGGATGTTGATATTTTATTGATTGATTTTCCACATATCATCATTCTCATGGACAAAGTAGTGATCGACATTCCAGATGCTCGAGGGATGATTTTATCTAGGAGCTGGTCTACTTCCCTTGGGGGTTTCCTTAGCATGGATCTGACCCATGCACACATTCCTATGGGGGATGACACTTTTAAGATACTATACAATCAATAGAAATTTGATAGACATGTGATGGATCCTGATGTTCCTTATTATGCCATCGAATGTGATTATGATGTACTCCCACAGACCATTGAGTATGATCCATATGAGCTACCTTTTATGCATGATGACTCCATAGACACTCTTCTTCCATGGATATATCAATACAAATAAAAACTTGAAAAATACCATGGGAAGGAGCTAGGGTCTATCCAAATTTTGAAGAAGGAAAATGTGAAACATGAAGAAATCGTCAAATATACAGTCCACACAAAGCCTCCATTCGATGAGAGTACAACTTGCATCGATTTCGATGAAGGAATTTTTATGCTCATGTGGGACAAAAGAAAGGGAAAATATAGATATGAATATAAAGATAAAAATTCATGGTTTGGCCCTTACATCATCATGAATAATTTTGACAAAGAACGATACTATCTGACAACACTAAATAGGAGAAATATGACATTACTAGTAGATGGGTCTCTCCTCCAACCTCACATCCAGGTCACATGACTTCTTTAGGGCCCGTGCCCCAGCTAAGTAGGTAAGTCATTTTGATTCCCTTCATTTTGAATCTTGATTGCTCATACTAGTTTAGATGCATTTCATTTTCATTTTTCTCTACTTGCACATTGATTTCATGCTTAGTTTAGAATTTTTTGAAAAATGTCAAAATTTTATTTTTCTAGTTTAATGGGTTTTGATTATGATAAAATGAGAACAAGGATGAGTAGGCCATTGTTGAGTGAAAAATATGTCGCATAAATTCTCAACGATTTAATGTCAACCAGGAGCTTGTAAGCTTAGAGGCACAACACAATATGTGCGAGGATTGAAGTTGTTTATTCTAAACTACTAAAGCAAAGAACATAAAAATAACATGAATATACAAATGCCAAATTTTACCTACTATATACAACACATAGGTGTACTGGCATCAGTGCATGGGGGCCCTTCCATCCTTCAGCGAGTACACCATAATCTTAACACAAAATAGAGATCAAAATGGAAGCATGTATTTTATTCAAAAGAATATGATTACATCAATTCAAAACATGAGCATTTCCTGAACTTCACACCTATGTCTCCATCTATCTCTATCTTCCATTTCCCATATGTCTATATATCCCCTTTGAAAGGAGAAGGCTCTCCTATTTATACAAGAACATAAGAAGCTACCCCATTAATGGA
>ML777983.1:547105-573173 GCA_009831015.1 Picea engelmannii
GAAAAGCATAGTTTTAACCCAATGATGAGGTAAATGTAATGATGTGGAGGTGATATGAAGGTGATATGAAGGAAATATGGAAGTAAATGTGAAGGTATTGGTGAATAATGGAGTGAAAATAAGGACCATTTTGAGACTCAACAACCATCATGAAATTGATAGTTTTATGTTTCCTTATAAGCACAGGTCTATTAGGATATCTTGCGGTTCTCATGCACTCTACGACGAGCACATGTCCCCAAGTAGGAGCCATATGTTATCCCCATTTTGTGGATAACTAAGGAGATGATGTATCAAGGCCCTCAGTTTGCATAGATGGAGTGTCGAGAGACTACATGATGAGTAGTACCCTTTGCACATATGGAAAACCCACTCACCACCACTGACGAAAACGCGCCACCCAGAACACGTCCACTCTCACCAGGACCTTCTCTTCCTTCGGTTCGAAGAGCTGAAACACTCTTCAAATCCCTTATAGGGACTTTTCTACATCCATAGGACTCACCTTATGATCTCCCTTTTCCCTATCGGGAAATCGGATCTCGCGTGATTGCGAGTCCTGAACTCACAGGATCGAGTCTCACAAATCCCCGAAACCCAATGAGTATCCTCTCACGGTTTCCTTGCTCCTATCGGGAATATCCCCATTGGGAAATCGGCACTTGCGCTGTCGTGAATCACATACCTCATGGATCCCCGACTCCCGATCTTCGATGCCACTTGGTGTTGACTCCAGCGAGGGTTGACCTTCCGACACCTGTCCTCCACTATGGCCCTTAACCCTATCGGGAAATTGTGTATCGGAATATCGAGATTCCCATTGTCAATGTACACGAGACTTTCAATTCCCCAAACCCCGATATAAATTTCCACCTGTCCTCGGTTCTAGCACCTGGGGCCCACAGTCCTGTGGTGATCGGGAAATCGCATTTCAGGATTTCACAATTTCTCCTCCTGTGATTTCCTCGTCACTGAAAATTCTGAAATGTCGAACCCCGACTCCTTCAAATCCTTGGACACGCATCCCTTACATCGAATGGTTCCGATTGTGTCAGGAAATCGTGGATCGCGATTTCATTATGCACGAGTTTCACGACTCCTGAAACCCCAATATCCAGAACTCCGACTCTCCGGGATCTCTCGCCACGTGTCATTGCGGTTTGAACGGCTCGGATCCTATCGGGAAATCGTGGATCGCGATTTCAATATGCTTGAGTCTCCTATCTCTGGAAACCCCGATTCTCCGATTCTCGATTCTTCGGGATCCCTTGCCACGTGTCCCTGCGGAGATCAATGCCTGTGATTCTCCGTCGGGGTTTCGAGAGTCAAAAGGTCTCAATTCTCTCGACTTGTAAAAACCCGATGCCTTCAAAATCCTGATGACGTCCTAGAATGCTGACACGTATTCTGCCGAGATCAACGACTAGGATCCCTTCTCGGGTTTTCGGGACTTCCAGGGTCTCCGATTCTTACCCTATGAAAACCCAATGATGCCAATATCCCGATGTCTCCTCTGGGTTCTTCCTCTTCTCCTTCGGGATTAAACCCTGTGCAACTTCCCGAGATCCAACGGTTGACAGGATTTCGCAGTTTTCCTCGGCGAATCCTAACCGTCGATTCCTCCTCCTTGAGATTTCTTGAGAAGGCTAACTGTTCTTTCTCAGAACTTGCCCTTCAACACCTGCACTTGAAACTCTTTCTTTAATCGTTTCATGGCACAACTTCCTATTCTCTCCTTTGAAAATAATACAAAGGTGCTATACCTCCTGATCTTTTCCACTCTAATTCTTCAGAGGAACATGCATGCACTCCTTGCGCTCAACATTCAACAACTCCCAAGTGTTGAATCCTTCCGACTCTACGCACTTTCTGCAGCAGCAGTCTTTGATTTCCTTTACTCATATTTATAGCTGAGCCTTCCTCTTCAGCCTACGCACTCCTTGCACGGCTTCAACAACCCACTTCCACTTCTGGGTGAATGAGAACAAAATTTAAACTACTAAGCCTTCATCGACGCACTCCATGCGGATGAATTCAACTGCACACCTTGCAGGAATCTCCTGGATCAGATAGAGAAACAATTGAAACTCATTCTCTCTCCCTTTCAGACTTCAGTTGAAACATGAAATCACATGCACAACATATACAAAAAAAATGCATAACAAGAAAGAAAACATTCATGAGCACATAAACAACATACACAAAGAAACAACACCAACCATGAGTTTGAATCATAACTTTCTTCTATTAATTCAAATGCCTATACATGGGTGTTCTTCATACAATATTCTCTGCTTGCTCTTCTCTTATTGCTCCTGAATAATGTTACAATGATACAATGAGGGTTTCTATATCCGTTTTCCCTCCGTCCATCTAAAACTGTCTAATCTGGAAATAAATCCTATCTACCTGCATTAACTAGATTAAATGCCTCCTATCTACTTCAGACAAGAGCGTATGGCTCGAGGTCTGATACAATATACAAAAGGTTCTCCTTCATAAATGGTTCCTTGAAGGTTTGGCACTTCATTAAAGACTTGCGCTACAATCCCAAAGCACTTCAAAAATTTGGGTTTGTTTATCCAACTGATCTCTACTTGACGTGTTGGCTCGCTTGATGAGATGGCGATGCTCTTGCATCATACTCCTTGGCTTGAAAACTTTCATGGGATCTTGTCCATGAGCTCCTGCACGGTCTATCCATGCTTTTGAATCACTGCTTCAGACTCCCAGCTGGAATCTTCCACTGGGTGGTTCTTCCATTTGACCAGATACTCGAAGTATTGCTTCCGCCTGGTCTTCCTGCTCACCCTCTTGTCAAGTATACGCTCCATCTGTGGATTTTATGCAATCGGCATCTGCTTCTGCCACTAGATTTCTAGCGTTTCATCACTCCCAGCTCCTGCTTCCTCAGCCTTATAGGGATATAAGTCTGAGACATTGAATGTCAGAGATATTCCGATCTCATCCGACAACTCAATCTCATAAGCATTTTCTCCCAATTTCTTTAGGACTCTGCATGGTCCAATTTTCTTCATTTTTAGCTTGTTGTATGTTCCTCTTAGGAACCTTTCCTTCCTCAGATGTGCCAGAACTAGATCACCAACTTCAAACTGAAGTTGTCTCCGATGCTGATCCGCTCTGCGCTTATATTCCTGGTTTGAGTCCAGCAATCGCTCCTTCACCCTGCTGTGAAGTTATTCCATCGCCTCTGTGAATTCTTCAGCACTTGCGCTCTTAGTCATTATCTTCTCTAAGTCCCTAAGTTCAGATACTCCTCTTGGCTGCCTTCCATATACAATCTCAAATGGAATTTTTCCTGTGCTCCTATTCATTGAGTCGTTGTATGCGAACTCTGCCTGTGGCAACACATTGTCCCAGCTGCTATGGTTCTCTGTCACCAAGATTCTGAGTAAGTCTCCCAGAATTCTATTTACCACCTCTGTTTGCCCATCTGTCTGAGGATGATAGGCAGAACTAAACATTAAGTTAGTTCCCATATTCTTCCAGAGTGTCCTCCAGAAATGTCCAATGAACTTCGTATCCCTATCTGATACTATGCTTCTGGGTAAACCATGAAGTCTAACGACCTCCTTGAAAAACAGATTTACGATATGAGTCGCATCGCTAGTCTTATGGCATGGGATAAAATGTGCCATTTTGGAAAACCTGTCAACCACCACAAAGTTCGAATCATGTCCTCTTTTCATCCTCGGTAATCCCAATACAAAATCCATGCTGATTTCATCCCATGGCCTCTCGGGTATGGGTAACAATTGATAGAATCCCGCATTCTTCTTCATGCCCTTTGAATGCTGGTAAATTATGCACTTGTCGACAAACTTCTTGAATTCCGACCACATCCCTGGCCAAAAGTATGCTTCACTCAACTTTGCAAATTTCTTTTCGTGGCCAAAATGCCTTGCTAATCCACCACTGTGTTTCTCTTTTAGCAGATTCTCCCTCATGGAGCAATTTGGAATGCATAACTGATTTCCTCTGAAAAACAATCCATTTTGGATCATGTAATCTATCCATGGGCTTCTGTCTATGAGAACTGGATTCTTAGTTGCTTCATATGCCTCTACAAAATTTGCATCACCTGCATACATGTCCCTAAGATTTTCAAAACCCAATGTCTTGACTCGGAACTCCTGCAGCAACAAACACTTCCTACTCAAAGCATCAGCCACTTTGTTAGCAGTACTTGAAATGTGTTTAATTACAAATGTAAAATTATGCATATACTCTACCCATTTAGCATGTTTCTGATTCAACTTCTCCTGTTGAGTCACAAACTGTAATGCATGATTATCACTATACAGAACAAATTCTTTCAGAATCAAGTAATGCCTCCATTTCTTCAACGCATGTATGATAGCATAAAATTCTTTGTCATACGTGGAGTACTTTACTTTTTCCTCATCCAGCTTCTCACTGAAATATGCAATTGGCCTGTCCTCCTGGCTGAAGACCGCTCCTATGGCAAAGCCACTTGCATCACATTTTACCTGGAACACTTTCGTAAAATTCGACAACACCAAAACCGGTTGTTCCGTGATCCTTCGCTTCAACAGATTGAATTTCTTCTCTGCCTCTTCAGTCCAATGAAAAGATTTATGTCTTTTGTTGATAGTATCCATCATTTTTGCGCTAATTCCACTGAAATTATTAATGAATTTTTGGTAGAAACTAGCCAATCCATGAAAACTTCTTACCTCGAAAATATTTCTCGGTGATGGCCAATTTTTAATTACCTCCACTTTACTTGGATCCATATTTAATTCATTCGTCGATATGACAAATCCCAAGTAAATGAGTTCTGTCTTCATAAATGAAGATTTCCTCATGTTGATCAACAACTTCTCTTGTTGTAGCTTCTTCATTATTGTAGCTAAATGCTTCAGATGTTCTTCTTTTGTTTTGCTGAAAATCAATATGTCATCCAGATAAACAATGACAAACTTACCAATGAATTCCTTCAACACTTCATTCATTAACCTCATGAAGGTACTCGGTGCATTCGTCAAGCCAAATGGCATGACTAGCCATTCATACAACCCTTCGTTGGTTTTGAAGGCTGTCTTCCACTCATCGCCTTCCCTCATGCGAATCTGATGGTATCAGCTTTTCAAATCAACCTTTGAAAAAAATTTGGCTCCACTTAAACAATCCATCAAGTCATCCATCTGTGGCAATGGAAACCTGTACCTGATGGTTATCTTGTTAATGGATCTGGAATCAATGCACATTCTCCAACCTCCATCTTTCTTTGGACTCAGTACCATTGGAATGGCACACAGACTTAAACTTTCCCTGATCAGTCCTTTATCCAATAGTTCCTGTACCTGTCTTTTGACCTCTTCATTCTCCTGTGGCATCAACCTATACGCGACTTTATTCGGCAAACTAGCTCCTGGTATGACGTCTATATGATGACTCGCACTCCTTATCGGCGGCAACGAATAAGGTAATTCATCTACCACAATGTCAGCGAACTCTTCTAGCAATCCCTGAATTTCTTCCAGCAAATCATCCACTCTTGTGCTGGTCAAAAAAACTTTTGGTTTCCTGACCACAAAGAATTGTGGATCTTCCTTCTTCTTTACTTCTTCTAGAAGTTCCTTCCCACTCATGAGAAGTACAGTATTTCTTGGTTCTGGTTTTACTTCTTTTTCTTTAATTGGAAGGAGCATATGTGTTCTTCCATTCTTCTCTAAAGTATACGTATTCATATTCCCATCATGAACTACGTTCCTGTCATATTTCCATGGTCTGCCTAGCAATAAATGACATACATCCATAGGAATAACATCACAGAGTACTTTATCATTATATCCTCCTATCTTGATGTCAACTAAGCACTGTTTGGTGACACTTACCTGATGTCCCTTCTGTAGCCATGAAAATTTATATGGACTCAGGTGATCAGTTGTCTCCAGTTCTAACTTCTCCACCATCTCGGTTGAAACAAGATTGTGTGTGCTTCCACTGTCCACACTAACCTTGAACTTCCTGTCTTTGGTCTTGGATGTGGTTCTGAAAAGTCTATTTCTTTGAGCTGTGTTCTCCACCTCCTTCTCGGGTGTTAAGAGAACCTTATGCATCATCAACGACCTTCTGTCTTCTGCATCTTCTGCTTCAGCATCCCACCTCTGTGCCTTGGTGATGTGAGCTTCTCCTGCATCCTTCTTCCTATCTGGACAATCAACTTCCTTCTGTCCATTCTTTCCACACGTGAAGCATGTGATGACTCCACCTCGGCCTCTTCCTCTACCTCTGGTACAAGAAAATGTTTTATTATCAGCGTATCCTCCACTCTGTTCTGTCTGCTGCCTTCACTGTTCAATGTGTTGGCCTCGCTGTGAACTTCCACCCCTTTCTGTTCTAGTCTAAGGCTTCTTCCAGTCGTCCTTGGATTTCTAAAACCTATCTTGGGCAACTGACTTACCTTTGGGCTGGCTCCTACCTTGGCCTCGCTGTGCTGGCTTACGGCTTAGTTTTTCCTCATCTTTCAACGCCATCTGATACACATCCTCCACCGTTCTGATGGTCGTCATACTCATCTCATCATGGATATCATATATTAAGCCATTCATATACCTGGCAACTTTTTCATCATTGCTCTCCCGATGACCTGCTCTGATATTGAGCTTGTAGAATTTCTCAGTATAATCCTTCACTGTCATCAACTTTTGTCTCAGGTTCTGCATCCTCCTGAACAGTGTGATTTGATAATCCCTTGGGATGAACTTTGCCTTCATCTTCGCAATCATTCAATCCCAGCTTTTAATCTTTTGCTTGCCTTTGGAACGTCTATCTGCTTGAAGCTCGTCCCACCATAATGTTGCATGTCCCTTCAATTTGGTGATAGCATGCCTCACTTTCTTATCCTCCTCGATGTCCTCATAATCAAAGTAGGTATCAAGAGCTCTAATCCAATCTATAAGTTCTTCTGCATCTAGACTCTGTTCATAAGTTGGAATGTCCATCTTTTTTTTGGAACTCATCCGGGCGATAGCTTTAATTAATCGCTCATTTGTTTCATTTTCGGCTGCAACTTCTCCTTGTTGTTCAACTTCAACTTCGCCTTCGGAGTCACTCAGATCTCCAGCACTGGCTGTGCATCTCTTAATTGCTTCCATATCTTCTAATCTCGCTCAGAGATCACGTATCTTCCTTTCCATTTCTGGATTTTGTGCTTGTCTCCCTCTTCCTCTCTGGTTTCCCCTATCCTCTGGATCGGGTGTTTTTCTTTCTCTCCTCAGCGACATGGTGAAATTTTCCTTTCTCCTCTGCTATAGAAAACAGAGAAATTTTCTCTCTCTAATACCACTCTGACGTAAATGCGCCACCCAGGACACGTCTTCTCTCACCAGGACCTTCTCTTCCTTCGGCTCGAAGAGCTGAAACACTCTTCAAATCCCTTATAGGGACTTTTCTACACCCACAGGACTCACCTTCTGATCTCCCTTTGCCCTATCGGGAAATCAAATCTCGCGTGATCGCGAGTCCTGAACTCACAGGATCGGGTCTCACAAATCCCCAAAACCCGATGAGTATCCTCTCATGATTTCCTTGCTCCTATCGGGAATATCCCCATCGGGAAATTGGCACTTACGCTATCATGAATCACTTACCTCATGGATCCCTGACTCCCGATCTCCGATTCCACTTGGTGTTGACTCCAGCAAGGGTTGACCTTCCGACACCTATCCTCCACTACGACCCTTAACCCTGTCGGGAAATTGCGTATCGGAATATCGCGATTCCCATTGTCAATGTACACGGGACTTTCAATTCCCCGAACCCCGATATAAATTGCAACCTGTCCTCAATTCTATCACCTGGGGCCCACACTCCTGTGGTGATCGGGAAATCGGGTTTCGGGATTTCATGATTTCTCCTCCCGTGATTTCCTTGTCACCAAAAATTCTGAAATGCCGAACCCCGACTCCTTTAGATCCTTGGACACATGCCCCTTACATCGAATGGTTCCAGTTGTGTCGGGAAATCGCGGATCACGATTTCATTATGCACGAGTTTCACGACTCCTCAAACCCTGATATCCTGAACTCCGACTCTCTGGGATCTCTCACCATGTGTCCTTGCAGTTTGAACGGCTCGGATCCTATCGGGAAATCGCGGATCGTGATTTCAATATTCTCGAGTCTCCTATCTCCGAAAACCCCGATTCTCCGATTCCCAATTCTTCTGGATCTCTTGCCACGTGTCCTTGCAGAGATCAACGACTGTGATTCTCCATCGGGGTTTCGAGACTCAAAAGGTCTCAATTCTCTCGACTTGTAAAAACCCGAAGCCCTCAAAATCCCGATGAAGTCCCAGAATGCTGACACGTATCCTACCGAGATCAACGGCTAGGATCCCTTCTCGAGTTTTCAGGACTTCCAGGGTCTCCGATTCTTACCCTATGAACACCCGATGACGCCAATATCCCGATGTCTCCTCCGGGTACTTCATCTGCTCCTTCGGGATTAAACCCTGCGCAACATCTCAAGATCTAATGGTTGACGGGATTTCACAATTTTCTTCGGCGAATCCTGACCGTCGATTCCTCCTCCTTGAGATTTCTTGAGAAGGCTAATTGTTCTTTCTCAGAAATTGCCCTTCAATGCCTGCACTTGAAACTCTTTCTTTAATCATTTCACGGCACAACTTCCTGTTCTCTCCTTTGACAATAATACGAAGGTTCTATACCTCCTGAGCTTTTCCACTCTGATTCTTCAGAGGAACTTGCATGCACTCCTTGTGCTCAACATTCAACAACTCCCCAAGTGTTGAATCCTTCCGACTCTGCGCACTTCCTGCAGTAGTAGTATTTGATTTCCTTTGCTCAGATTTACATCTGAGCCTTCCTCTTCAGCCTGCGCACTCCTTGCATGGCTTCAACAACCCACTTCCACTTCTGGGTGAATGAGAACAAAAGTTAAACTATTGAGCCTTCATCGACGCACTCCATGTGGATGAATTCAACTGCACACCTTGCAGGAATCTCCTGGATCAGATAGAGAAAAAATTGAAACTCATTCTCTCTCCATTTCAGACTTCATTTGAAACATGAAATCACATGCACAACATATACAAATAAAATGCATAACAAGAAAGAAAACATTCATGAGCACATAAACAACATACACAAAGAAACAACACCAACCATGAGTTTGAATCATAACTTTCTTCTATTAATTCAAATGCCTGTACATGGGTGTTCTTCATACAACATTCTCTGCTTTCTCTTCTCTTCTTGCTCCTGAATAATGTTACAATGATACAATGAGGGTGTCTATATCTGTTTTCCCTCCTTCCATCTAAAACTGTCTAATCTGAAAATAAATCCTATCTACCTGCATTAACTAGATTAATTTCCTCCTATCTACTTCAGACAAGAGCGTATGGCTCGAGGTATGATACAATATACAAAAGGCGCTCCTTCATAAATGGTTCCTTGAAGGTTTGGTGCTTCATTAAAGACTTGCGCTACAATCCCAAAGCACTTCAAAAATTTGGGTTTTTTTTATCTAGTTGATCTCCGCTTGACGTGCTGGCTCGCTTGATGAGCTGGTGATGCTCCTGCATCAACCACAGATGGTCACAGTTTTGCAGATGACATCCACCACACCAGCTAACTTCCGGAAGGTAGTGGGCCTTTCTCCATGAGGTACAAGTCATTATTATGGTGAGCATCATTTCAATATTTAGGCCATTTGATTATGTTGTATATTATATTTCTCTATATTTCATGATATGTGCTTGGACATTATTCCTTTTTCCCTGCTTCACCTTGGTGGTTGACATTGTGCCATAGTAAGTGGGTTTCCTTGGGTATGGGTTTGCTACTGGGAACTCCCTTAATGATCCATCGTAATGTTCCCGACCATACTTACCACTTTCCATCATTATTTCCCTCCATTTCCTTATCTCTTGGGATTTTAGGGTATATTGACCCAAGAAGGGGTTGTCCCTGATTATATGGGAAGAAGGGGATAAAGGCCCAGAGGGGTTGGTGTTGGGTAAAATTTAAAATTCCTATATAAACCTTCTAGATGCTTCACAAAGAGATCACCCAAGAAAGCATTGAAACACTTATCTTTGAATAAAGGGGACCCATAATATAATAAAGAAATGCTTGAAAGGTTAGTTGAAGGATAGGAGGTCTCATCATGAGATGAACTATCACGTCCAATGATATCTTGTGGTATGAAATTGTCATTCATTTGGTCACCAAACCATGGAAATGGCTCTCAGTTGCATGGATGAGAGAAAGGGGGTCTCATCACGATCCAAACTTCTCATTTCCATTAGGTGTTTGTGGATGACATTGTCATCATATGGTCATCACACTAGGGTAGTGACCTTCAATCTCTCCCTATGTTATTATGAAAGAAAATGTAAAGAAAGAAATATAAAAGGAAATTGATGGGCTTGGAAAAAGTGCATTGCGGATGAAGGTACCACACACCCTCTACAAAGGCACCCATTAATGAGACACTATGACCCCTTGTATGTCATGAGCCCTATTCCTATTGAGTCTTGACCCCATCCACTTCATCCAATTTACATTGATTAGAGAGGTACCTCTTGGAAACTCTCCTTGACCTAGGGAAAGATCTACCCAATAGGACACCTCGTCAACCCTCCCATATTTAAGCTTGACAAGTCACATAATGTATTTGAATTGTTAATTGTCTTATATAGTGATATTTGATGCACATTCTTACATGGATTATTTATTGATTGGATTCACTTATCATGATGTTATGACTTGAGATCCTTGGAAGGCGTGCTCATTTGTCTTTGCAGGACCTAGTTGGTGGACAGTTTTGGGAGAACAATCCTAGCTTGGGCTTCCATCGGGATACAAGCCCACAAGTTGGATGCCAGGGGCCCACATGATAGATGGGAGAGATCATACTTGTACAACCTTGATGATTAATTGGACAATCGAGCCCAACCCTCACTTTCCAAATGATTTTCCCTGGAGGGTCAAAACGTTCTATGTTTGATCTTGACGTCATGATTTTGGGGATAGGGCATGGTGCTAAGGTGCCACTCTTTTGACACATGGACGTTTGAGGAGGAGAAGGGTCTTCACCATGATGAGAGTGCTTAGATTCTTGACATGTGTCCTTTGGAGGCCTATCCATGCTTCTCCAACACCAATGACTTCCTCAAAGTGGCAAAGCATCCCCTAAAGGGATGACATCCTCCTAAATTAGGGTTTTATTTGTGTAAAAAGTGAAATTTTAAGTGAATTGTTTAATATTACTTTCTTAAGGGGGAAATATTAGGTTTTTTCACCCCTAATATTGTGTTTTACTCCTTAATCTGTGGACAAACTATGTTAGCTACATTTTGTATAAATAGAGATCATAAGATCTCATTTTAAACATAACTCTTCTTCTTGTGAGAGGCCTTGGTCTGAAATTTGCACCACACTTGGCTCTTTTAATCTCTTGTGCACTTGTTTATAGCTATATATTGGTGAATGGTTGATGGAAGTCTAGCGTTGGCCTTGGATGATGCTTTTCTATCTCTTATGGTGGATTGTATTGGCATTTCTCTTGATCTTGGTATGGTTTTCTACTATTATGCTATAATTTTATTCAATTCAAGTATTGTTATGCTAGGAGCTAGGTGGGAAGTATAAGGGAATACACCCCTGCCATAGTCTTCATCAATTTATTGCTTCATCTCATTGATTATACAATGGTTTCCTAAGAGAAGTATAAGGGCATACATCCTCTTAGCTTAAACCCTAGCCTAGAGAAAATTGCCTTAGGAAGTAAAAGGGATTACACCCCCAAGGAGGTAGCTTCTCTAAGCTCTTTTTTTATTTGACTCCATCAACCCAATAGTAAAGGCACTAATCATACTTTTTTGCATTGGAGAAATAAAATATTGCATTCGGAAACATGAATTTCAGTCATTTTTACTTCTAGCAAAGTGGATTGTACTCCTTGTGCCTTGGGAACCTCATAGCCACTAGGGTACCCCCATCCAGGGGGTACTTCTTGCTGCTGTTACAAAATTTCATCTTCATCCATTAGGGATGAAAAAACCCTAAATCATTTGCTTGAATAACTTTCTTATCATCCATTGGATTTTGCTCAAAGTTTGCACACTTACTCTCCTTGACCTAGAGCACCTTTTGGAAACGTTTGAGGGGATTTCGGTGGCTGGTTTTCTTGCTGTAATACATTGAATTTTACATCCATAAGTCTGATATAATTTTCTGCAGACAAGTATTTACAATAGCCTTATCTTTTGTGCTAGAATATTGGCTTTTCATCTTGAATTTAGCTACCCTTTCTCTTGTATTTTATACCTGATATCTAGCACTTATTGAGTAGCTTATACTATTATTTACTTGCTGAATATATTGTTATATACTGATGCAAATTAGATACAACAATATTAACTTGCTGATCCAACTAACATATATCATTGCAATGTGTATTTTCTTGTGTCTCGGGAAGGTACAATCATCTGTAGAAGTACTATACATGCGGGGAAACAATTACTTGACTTGCAATGCATCTCTCCCTACATTTTATTCCACTTAGAATTGACCTCTAGGGGATTCATTTACATTTCCCTCTACCTCCATCTAAATCCCCCTAGGGTCACTGGGATCACCTTCCTAGAGTGACCTAGTCACCCTTGAAGTGTGGGACCTACATCAAGGTGACATTGGGTGTAGGATTCCCAAGTCGTAGCACTTTATTTGTGGTTGGGTTGGGATTTTCCCAACCTACAACTTGCGCTATAACAAAATCCCCTCTCTTGTGGAATCATAGCTCCCCTTTACTACAATCCTTACTCATCTACAACCAGCGGTGTATTTCATTTTATTATTTTTTGTGTACAATGTTTATATATTGCATCTCTTGTCCCATGAGAATTCATAATATTTACAGTTATATAATGCTACATTGAGGATCAAAACTGGGGTGTCACATTAACAATACTTTATGTTTTATAGTAGTTGGATACTTGGTATAAGTCTTGATTTTTAACTCTCTTTGTATTGAATATTATAACTTATGGCACTAGCGATTTGGAGGCCTTCTCATATCAAAAGATGAATAACACAATTCTAGAAGATAAATGAGGAAATATATCACTCTCACTCTCATTTAACAAGTTATGGAATTCTATAGCTATTCTTATTTTCATAGTGTAATGTATTTAAATTGGTAAGGATTGAGTAGTTAATTATATTGAACTTTGCTATTTCATCCCATGTCTAGGCAGTCTAAAGGCATTTGCAATATAAGATACATGCAATAAAAATGTAGGTAGACATTGACTTGATGGACATTGTTTGTAAACTAGTATATGTTGAGATAGATTGATGACAACACAAGGACACTCTTGTGACAACCCTACTCATTGTTATGATTATCAGCATCATTTTTCATTTGCTAGTTGTTAGATATTCAACTTGATTGGTCATGAGATATACAAAATAAGGAAATTGTGGAATTTAGTTCAAAAGATACCATCATTATATACATTAGATTATATTTACCATATTAAGTTTACTTTTACATAATAATAATTTCCTTTAAAAAATAAATAAATACGCTAAATATTGTAAAATTATAGGTACAATAAATATAGATATTATAAGGATTCTCACACAAAGATGATGCTCGAAAAAGTGGCAATGGGGTGCCCAAGAACATGCATGCATTCATGATTTCCAAGATTTAGCATTCCCTGAACTCCCACAGAGGCTACCAAGTTAGGGCTAGGTTGGACTCATTAGGAATGTACATGCTCTCTAGGAATGCACATGCGTTGTCATAGGTCATTTTTTTAATTGCCCGTGGCTGGTCCATTTCACCAATAGGATATGTCGCACGTTTTGAGAGATATTGAGAAAATTTGGGAGAGAAAATTGAGGAGTGATTGAAAAATCACTACCAAACTTTGCTAACGTGGTCTTCAATTGATTCTAGGTAAGTATTTTGATGGAATTTGATTTTTTATTTATTTCATAATTTTTTTAAATGATAAAAAATAAATAAAAACTATTTTTTCTCTTATTAAATTGAAGCACTCTTAATTAATATGGAGCCTACAGAGAACCCAAACCAAACATCACCACGAGAAGGCACACCCAACCCCAACCCACAACTCGAAAATATAAACATGGAAATTGATGCAAGATTGAGATATCTTAGAACCCTTATATAAGACTTATGGGTAAACAAACAATATTATGCCATTGTTAGAATTAGAAGTATCCCTTGTTCAATCTGAGCCCTTTAACTTATTATTCCATCCTAACATATAAATTTATGTTTATGCAGTTCCAAGTTCTTGGACATGGAGAGGGCTATGTTTATGGCTCCCAATGTCCTCATATGCTCCATTCATTGTTCACAAGTACACCTTTCTTACCAAGATTGATGTCACTTGCACATCATGTGAGTAGCTGTAATGGCTATTATAGCAAAAGGAAGGGGAAAGAACATTGTGACATCATGTGAGTGACTATAATGACTATTATTGCAGAAAGAAGAGAAATAACCTTTTGAGAGTGGACCTCTCCATTATGCCTTGTAATTTTCCCTTGCTCATTTAAATCAACTCCTTTTTATGATAAGAAAAAAATAAAATTTTAAATTAAAAAACAATTCTTCATACAAAAAAGGTAAATTGAATTTAGAATATAAAAACACTTCTTACTAAACATATTCAAAACCCTATCTCATGTCAATTTAAGTGTGAAAGTTACCCACCTTTTAGTAAACATCACCCCATGTCGTACTTTGACAAGCCAGAGAAACAATTAAAATCATATTGGAATAAACAACACATCATGTATTGTTGTAACTATATGGTCCCACTTTTTCTATAGAGATAAGACATAAATCTTGTAACACCTTGTTTCCCCCAATCTGTAAAAATAATTATGTTGGCCAAGAACTGTGGCAAACTCAAAGATGTGAATGTGTGATTCTGAATGGACCTTAGTATACAAGGTCAATGGATGTAAATTAACATTATGAATATATATATATATATATATATATATATATATATATATATATGTTGCAGGACTGCTGGGAGGGGGGGGGTGTGCTGAAAAAGAGACCACGATGGCTGAAGAAATGTGGTGGAAGGAAACTAGAATGGTGGCGTTAACTTCCACCGAACCAAATCATATTTGGTCTTCACTGGCCCGGAGAACCAAGAGCAGCTCACTAGCCCTCAAATGAATTACTCGCCAGGATGGTAGGTGAAGAGGCTCCTCATGAGTTAATAAGGGATGGGGATTAACCGCCCATCTGTGGAGGCCTCAGACTTGACCACCGCGGGGAAATTCATGCCACACGCAACCTCGCCGGAAAAAAGAAAGGGCAGGTAAAAGGTGTGGAAACGGGGACGCGAGGGGGAGATCGCAGAAAAAGAGATCGGAAGAACTCTGGAACAAAAAAATACAGAGTGAGCGATAGCAGAGAAGAAGGAGAGTAACCTTTGTTCTTGATTGCTGAAGAACAGAGACAGAGAGTATCGAACATCGTGGTCTAGCTCGGGGGTGGCTAGTGGTAAATCCATTCGGAGTCGCTGAGCCTACGATTGGGTGGAAACGAGCACCTCTCTCAGCAGTTGCATCACCTGGTGTTTTCTGATAAGTGTTTATAACTTGTTTCTTGCATTGAATATCTTGGAATATATTCTCATGGTTTGAACACTTGTGAATGGTTTTGGTGTAGAAATGTCTGCATGGTGTTTTGGTCAAAAATGGTGGTTGCATGCTTATGTTGGAATGACCACATTCAGTTTATATATATATATATATATATTACCTCTCATGTTGCCCTGGATAGATTCCCCATAGTGACAACCTTTTGGGATCGTTCCCTTACATTCTAGAGCCGGGGTAAGTTCCCTAAAAGGACTATTGCCTTGGTAAAATCCTGAATTTGCTTACTATCCATCACAGACGTTAACAGCTCGAGGATTTAAGAAGACCTCTCAGTCTGGTCATAAAACCTGGTGGAAATCTGCCCAAGAACCCAATGAAGTAATTTAAGGCCTAAGTTTGAAAACCCTACATGAGAGAGAGTGGGTCTCTTAGATCTCGGTATTTCAGTGTTTCAGCAATCGGGGAACCCAAGGGTCAGTTTTCTTGTATTCACTAGGCGTGAAATCTTGACTTGCGAAACCCTAAAATGAGTATAGCGTGATTCATTGTGATGTTTTGGCATTTTGGTACCTAGGACACATAAGGATAAGTTCCCTTGTACTCACCAGTCCTGAAATCCCGATTAGCGAAACCCCAAAATGAGCTAGCATGGATGATTTGTGATGTTTCGGAAGTTCGGTGCCTAGGATACCCTTCCTCTTGCTAAATGCACGAATGATATCCTCTCGAAGGATCTAAGGTCTGTTACGACTGTTAAATTAGATGAAGGAACAAAGGCATTAAGGCATCGACCCCTTTTTAACCTTTGTAAGTAGCGAAGAAATTGGGACCATCGATCCCAAGACCCATGGGAGTACCTAGACCGTCCAACTGTAGAATACACGTGGCGTATGGTAAGCGTTTCGACATTTCAGCACCCAGGAGATCAAAGGGTAAGTACCCTTGTGCTCACGACTCACAAAATCCTAACATAAGAAATCCCGAAATGCTAGTGTATGGGTAAGTTATGAGTTTTCAGTGTTTTGAAACCTGGGGTACCTAAGTGTGAGTTCCCCCGTACTCGCAAGTTCCAAAATGCCGATTCACGAAAACCCAAAATGACAGTGTGTGGAGGGGTTAGGACATTTCGATGTTTAAGCACCTGGGGTGCCTAAGTGCAAGTTTCCTTGTACTCGCAAGTCCCAAAATATCGATATGTGAAATACTAAAATAACAACATCTGGCTAAATCCCGATATTTTGGTGTTTTGGCATTTGGAATATCCAAGTGCGAGATCCCTTGTACTTCAAATCCTGAAATCTCGACCTGCAATATCCCAAAAGATAGAGTGTGCAAAAGTTATCATATTTCAGTTTCGGCTCCCGGGAAACCCAGGTACGAGACCTCCTGTTGTCGCACATCCAAAATCCCAATGGAGGAGACCCCAAAATAATGAAGCATGTTAGAGTTTGATGTTTCAGAGTTTTGGTTCCCAGGAAACCCAGGTGTGAGACCTCCTGTCAACGCACATCCTGAAATCTCGATGGAGGAAACCCCCAAATAGTGAAGCATGTTAGAGCTTGGTGTTTCGGAGTTTCAGCTCCCAGGAAACCTAGGTGCGAGACCTCCTATCGCCGCACATACCGAAATACCGTTGGAGTAAACCCCGAAAAGTGGAGTGCCTTATTTTAAATCCAAGGCAATGTTCAGTTATGAAAAAACATTAGTCCCCTTCAGATTTTGGCACTTCGAGAGACAAGAGAGCAGGGGATCACATGTAGCACAATTTCCAAAATCGCGAAATCCAGAAGTACCTCTCCGGTAAGGCCTGTGGTCATAACCCATGATCACTTGGGTAAGGATAAGGGATGGTAGGAACTGCATCAGGCCCCATAGGGATTCGAGGAATTCCGTTCCTCGGAGAAAAGAAGAAAAAAAGTCGAAAAAAATAGTGAATTTCATAGCGGATGTGTTACAAATTGGTATCAGAGCATGGTTACAACACTTGGCCTGCTTGGGCTTATGAACAAGTTGCGCAGAAGATCTATTTGAAACAATCCTAAAAGGACCAACCCCTTGTCTTAACCTTCCTAATCAAAAGATGAATTTAATAATGAAAACTCCTATTGTGTGTGTGTACATGTGAAAAATATGAATTATGTACTAGTTATAAATGAATATAAACATTGACTAACAACCAATGTTTTTCCTTTTGCACACAAGCGGAAGATCAACCGCGGGAAATTGTAGACATATAGCATGGTGACTCGCCAAGAGGTGGGGGAAGGCTCCCACAATAGAGATGAAGAGTCTGACGAAAGAAGGGCAGTAGGGACCCCTCCAAATCTAGCCGAGATTGTGAGGAGCCTCATGGTATAATTACAAAGCTACAAGGATGACAGTGAGAGGATGATGAAAGAACAAGAAAATCAAACAGAAATTAACATAGTTTTACTATAGAGCTTATCTGACCTACAAATCCAAATGCAACATGAACCTGAGGTACAAAAACATGGTCATATCAGTGTCCACCTTCAACTTGAACGGAAAGGATTCCATTTGGTGGGAAGACCTTAAGAATGTAAAAGGGATTCACGAAGACGACCTGTCTTGGGAACGGTTTGATAAATACTTCACGAAGAAGTATCTTTCAGAAAAATATTTCAACGAAAAGACTAAAGAATTCTATGAACTTAAGCTGGGGAAACTCACCATAGAGGAATATGTCAAAAAATTACTCGAGATGTTGAGGTATGTACCCTACATAAAAGTAGAAAAGGCAAAGGTGCAACGATTCATTAGTGGACTACCTAAGGACTATCAGAACAAGATTCAATTTGATGAACCAAAGACCCTAGAAGATACTATCCGAAAAGAAAGATATTGTTATGAACAGCTTGGACATCGAACAAAACCTCACGAAGGCTGGAAGCAGAAGAATAGTTCGCGATTCCAGAAAAAGGGGTTTAAATCCCCAAGATATAAGGACTATAAAAAGAACTCAAGGATGAGCTTCCCATCTCGAAGTGTACACCAACAAAACTTTCCCTCCTTGAGTGGAAATAAGCTTTTTGGATCTGCCCCAGTAAAGATTGATAACCCAAAGAGAAAACCTTTGAAATGTTGGGGTTGCAGAGAAGAACATCTACTGAGAGACTGTCCACATCGACAACAGAATATTCGAGGAATTTACAGCATCCAAGAAGCTACCACCATCAATGATGTGGCTAGGAGTGTGCCGCAAATTTATGTAGCCTTGGATAATAACCAAGCTGACCACCAAGCTTCAGTGGTGGAAATAGACGGTATGATTTCCAACCATCTAGTGTCTATTCTGGTTGACCTTGGTTCAAACTTGAGTTATATAGCCTCTAATACTATTAAAAAGTGTAAACTACAACCACGTAAACCTAACAAGACATGTTTGGTACAATCAGTCACTGGCACCAAAAGAAGGGTAGCAGAGGTCATACCAACCTGCCAATTAATGTTGGGTGAATTTTCCACCCAAGAAACCCTTAACATACTACCCCTAGGATCATATGATCTATTGATTGGTATGGACTGGCTAGCCACCTATAAAGCCAGATTGGACTATTACCATAAAACCTTAGAATGTGTAAGTAAAGAAGGGAAAAGGATAACCCTTCAAGGGATCCGAAAACCTGTCTCGGTAAGACAAATATCAGCCCTGCAAATGCGAAAGTATTTCTGAAAAGGATGTCCCCTATATGCAATACAGGTGTTGAAAACTATTGAATATGACAAACCAAGCCTCGAAGACCACCCTACCCTGAGAGAATACAGAGATGTGTTTCCGGAAGAGGTATCGGGTCTACCTCCAAGAAGAGACATAGACTTCTCGATAGAAATTGCACCGAGAGCGGTGTCGGTGTCTAGGACACCCTACCGGATGAGCACACCCAAGTTAGTTGAACTCAAATTGCAATTGAGAGAAATGATGGATAAGGGTTATATCCAGCCCAGCATGTCTCCATGGGGAGCACCAGTCCTATTTGTGAAAAAGAAGGAAAGTACCCTTCGACTGTGTATATATTATAGACAACTTAATAAGGTAACCATAAATAACAAGTACCCCTTGCCCAGGATCGATGACTTGTTCGATCAATTGGGGGGTGCATCTATTTTCTCAAAGATTGACTTGAGGTCGAGATACCATCAAGTCTGAATTAAGGGTGAAGACATCCATAAAATTGTCTTCCAGACAAGGTGTGGTCACTATGAGTTTATGGTAGTGCCATTTGGGTTAACCAATGCCCCTGCCACTTTCATGTGCTTGATGAACAATGTACTCAACAAATTCCTAGACAAATTTGTGTTGGTTTTTATTGACGATATATTAATTTACTCCAAGAATAGAGAAGAGAATGAAGAGCATCTTAGGCTTGTGTTGCAAGTGCTAAGAGAACATCACCTCTACGCCAAATTCATCAAATGTGAATTCTTCTAGAAGAAAATACATTACTTAGGCCATGTCCTATCTAAAGAAGGAGTAGCAGTAGACCGTGACAAAATCAGGTCTATCATGGAATGGCCTACCCCAAAGGATGTTTCGTATATCAGATCCTTTATGGGATTAGTAGAATACTATAGGATATTTATAAAAGGATTATCCAAGACTGGTTGTTCAATCACTGTCCTCCATAAGAAGGGGACAAAATTCACATGGACACAAAAATGTGAATAAATATTTCAAACCCTGAAACATCTACTGAACCACGCACCCATGTTGAAGATCACCGATCCCGAAGCCAACTTCCTCGTGTGCACAGATGCCTGTAAGGAAGGGCTCGGAGGAGTCCTTATGCAAGGAGGAAGTGTGGTCTGCTATGAATCCCAGAAATTGAATGAGTACGAAGTCAACTATGTGACCCATGATCTAGAGATGGCTGCCATAGTGCATTCCTTGAAAATGTGGAGGCATTACCTCTTGGGAAGATAATTTGTACTTACGACAGATCATTATGGATTGTGATATCTGTTTGACCAACCGAAGATCAATTCTATACAAGCTAGGTGGATGGCCCTCGTTAGCGAGTTTGATTTCGAAATCAAACACATTAAAGGAAAAGAAAATAGGGTGGCGGATGCCCTTAGCAGAAGCATGAAAACAATTCACCTGGACACGATGAGCACCTGCGAGACATATGTCAAAGAAAGAGTCAGGAATGCACAAGAGATAGACACATTCTTCCAGACCGTGACCTCATACCTATAACAAGAACCCACAGGGATAAAGTATGGAGTCTACCATATGATGGAAGGAGGTTTTCTCACTTACCAAAACAGATTGTATATACCATATTGTGATGACTTGAAGAGGTTCATACCGAATGAACTACATAAAATACCCTATACTAGTCATCCAGGATACCAGAAGATGATCACGACCACCAGGAAACAATTCTATTGGCCTGGATTGAAGAAGGACATAGTCAAGTACCTAGCCAAATGCATGGAATGCCAACAATTAAAAGAAGAACATCAACACCCAGCAGGATTATTACAACCTCTACCAATCCCAGAATGGAAATGGGAAACCATCTCCATGGATTTCATCACCGGATTACCAACCTCGACCAAAAAAAATGACGCCATGATGGTAGTGGTGGATAAATTGAGCAAGTCTTCCCATTTCATCCCCGTCAAGTCAACTTGCAAGGAAATAGACATTGCTCAAGTATTCATGAAGGAGATATTTAAACTGCATGGTATGTCGAAAGAGATCGTGTCTGACAGAGACACGAAATTCACTACCAACTTTTGGAAATCACTAATGGCGGGTATAGAGACCAATTTGTTGTTTAGCACCACCTATCACCCTCAAACCGATGGACAGACAGAAAGAGTGAACCAAATACTAGAAGATATGCTAAGGATGCATGTAATGCATCAACCCAAGAAGTGGGAAGATTACCTGCCACTGGGGGAATTCGCCTACAACAACGGCTACCAAGAATCCTTAAAGATGAGCCCCTTCGAAGTCCTATATGGTAGGCCATGCAACACTCTTGTCAGTTGGAGTAATCTTGTGAAAAAAAATTCTTTTGGACCCAACATGTTGAAAGAAATGGAACAACAAGTGACTCAGATAAAACAAAACCTGAAGGTCGCTCCAAACTAATAGAAAAGTTATGCCGACCAAAAGAGAACTCCAAGAGAATTTAAGGAGGGAGACCAAGTATATCTTAGAGTTAGGCCCAGGAAGAGTTCCCTGAAAATGGGAGCTTGTGCCAAGTTGGCACCTTGGTACTGTGGACCCTTTGAGGTTCTAGATAGAGTGGGACCTATAGCCTATAGGCTAGCACTTCCTCCCACAGTAAAAGCACATAATGTTTTCCATGTTTCATTATTGAAGAAATATATACATGATTCTAATCATATAATTGACTAGTTTGTGATCAAGGTGGAACCGGAGGGAGAATTTCTACCAGAACCTCAATGCATACTAGACAGAAAGGAAACCCTGCTCTAGAACCAAACCATTGCATAGGTCAAGGTGCAATGGAGACATTTTGGCCCAGATGAGGCTACATGGGAAATGGAGGATGCCATGAAATAGGCATGTCCAATTCTATTTACCTCTGTACATACATGTCATAATGATAGATAGAACATCGAGGGCGATGTTCCTTTAAGGGGGAGGGAATTGTAACACCTTGTTTCCCCCAGTTCGTAAAAATAATTATGTTGGCCAAGAACTATGGCAAACTCAAAGATATGAATGTGTGATTCTGAATGGACCTTAGTATACAAGGTTGACGAATGTAAATTAACATTATGAATATATCTATATATATATATATATATATATATATATATGTATGTATGTATGTATGTATGTATGTATGTATGTATGTATGTATATGTTGTAGGACTGGTGGGAGGGGGGGGTGTGCTGAAAAAGAGACCATGATGGCTGAAGAAAGGTGGTGGAAGGCACCTGGAATGGTGGCATTAACTTCCACCGAACCAAACTGTATTTGGTCTTCACTGGCCCGGAGAACCAAGAGTGGCTTGCTAGCCCCTAAATGAATTACTCACCAGGATGGTAGGTGAAGAGAATCCTCATGTGTTAATAAGGGATGGGGGTGAACTGCCCATCCATGGAGGCCTTAGACCTGATCACCACAGGGAAATTTGTGCCACATGCAACCTCGCCAAAAAAAAGGCAGGTAAAAGGTGTGGAAAGGGGGACGTGAGGGGGAGATCGCAGAAAAAGAGATCGGAAGAAATTTGGAACAAAAAAATACAGAGTGAGTGATACTAGAGAAGAAGGAGGGTAACCTTTGTTCTCGATCGGGGGTGGCTAGTGTTAAATCCATTCGGAGTCGCTGAGCCTACGGTTGGGTGGAAATGAGCACCCCTCTCAGCAGTTGCATCACCTGGTGTTTTTTGATAAGTGTTTATAACTTGTGTCTTGCATTGAATATCTTGGAATATATGCTCATGGTTTGAACACTTGTGAATGGTTTCGGTGTAGAAATGTATGCATGGTGTTTTGATCGGAAATGGTGGTTGAATGCTTATGTTGGAAATACCACGTTCGGTTTATATATATATATATTTGTATTTGAATGAAGTCAGATTTCAAGTCTTCTCTCGATAGATTTGTTCCCCTTAATTACCTCTCATGCTGCCCTATATATATTTCCCATAGGGACACCCTTTCGGGATCGATCCCTTACATTCTAGAGCCGGGGTAAGTTCCCTGAAAGGACTACCGCCTTGGTAAAATCCCGAATTTCCTTACTATCCATCACAGACATTAACAACTCATGGATTTAAGAAGACCTCTCAGTCTGGTCATAAAACCTGGTGGAAATCTACCCAAGAACCCGATGAAGGAATTTAATGCCTAAGTTTGAAAACCTTGCATGATAGAGAGTGGGTCTCTTAAAGCTCGATATTTCGGTGTTTCGACAAATGGGGAACCCAAGGGTCAGTTTTCTTGTATTCGCCAGGCGCGAAATCCCGACTTGCGAAACCCCAAAATGAGTATAGTGTGATTCATTGTGATCTTTTGGTGTTTCGGTACCCAGGACACATAAGGGTAAGTTCCCTTGAACTCACCAGTCTCGAAATCCTGATTAGCGAAACCCGAAAATGAGCTAGCATGGATGAGTTGTGATTTTTTGGAAGTTCGGTACCCAGGATACCCTTCCTCTTGCTAAATGCACGAATGAGATCCTTTTGGAGGATCTAAGGTCTGTTACGACCGTTAAATTGGATGAAGGAACACAGGTGTTAAGGCCTCGAACCCTTTTTAATCTTTGTAAGTAGCGAATAAATTGGGACCGTCGATCCCAAGACCCATGGGAGTACCTGGACCGTCCAGCTATAGAATACATGTGGCGGCCGATAAGCATTTCGTCTTTTCAGCAGACGGGAGATCAGAGGGTAAGAACCCTTGTCCTCATGACTCGCGAAATCCTGACATAAGAAATCCCAAAATGCTAGCATGTGAGTAATTTTTGAGTTTTCAGTGTTTTGGCACCTAGGGTACCTAAGTGCGAGTTCCCCCATACTCGCAAGTTCTGAAACCCCGATTCACAAAAACCTGAAATGACAGTGTGTGGAGGGGTTAGGAAATTTCAGTGTTTCGGCACCTGGGGTACCTAAGTGCGAGTTTCCTTGTACTCGCAAGTCCCACAATCTCGATATGCGAAATCCCAAAATAACAGCGTATGGATAAATCCCAATATTTCGGTGTTTTGACATTCGGAATATCCAAGGGCGAGATCCCTTGTACTTGCAAATCCTGAAATCCCAACTTGCGATATCTCGAAAGATAGAGTGTGGAAAAGCTATCATATTTTGGTTTCAGCTCCCAGGAAACCCAGGTACGAGACCTCTTGTCGTCGCACATCCCAAAATCCCAATGGAGGAAACCTCAAAATAGTGAAGCATGTTAGAGTTTAATGTTTCGTAGTTTCGGCTTTCGGGAAACCCAGGTGCGAGACCTCCTATCGTCGTACATCCCAAAATCCTGATGGAGGAAACCCTGAAATAGTGAAGCATGTTAGAGCTTGGTGTTTCGGAGTTTCGGTTCCTGGGAAACCCAGGTGCAAGACCTCCTATTGCTGCACATCCCGAAATCCCGATGGTGTAAACCCAAAAAAGTGGAGTGCCTTATTTTAAATTTGGGGCAATTTTTGGTTATGAAAAACTATTGGTCCCCTTCAGATTTCGGCAATTCGAGAGACAAGAGAGCAAGGGATCGCATGCAATGCAATTTCCCGAATTGCGAAATCTGGAAGTACCTCTCCAGTAAGGCCTGTGGTCATGACCCATGATCACTTGGGCAAGGATAAGGGATGGTAGGAACTGCATCAGGCCCAATAGGGATTCAGGGAATTTTGTTCCTCAGAGAAAAGAAGAAAAAAATTCGAAAAAAATAGAGAATTTCGTAGTGGATGTGTTACAAATTGGTATTAGAGCATGGTTACAACACTTGGCCTACTTGGGCTCATGAACGAGTTGCGTAGAAGCTCCATTCAAAACACTCCTAAAAGAAGTAACCCCTTGTCTTAACCTTCCTAATCAAAAGACGAAGTTAAGAATGAAAACTCCTATTGTGTGTGTGTACATGTGAAAAATATGAATTATGTACTGGTTATAAATGAATATAAACATTGACTAACAACCAACACTTTTCCTTTTGCACAGAAGTGGAAGATCAACCGTGGGAAATTGTAGAAGTATAGCATGGTGACTCGCCAAGAGTTGGGGGAAGGCTCCCACAATAGAGACGAAGAGTCTGACGAAAGAAGGGTAGTAGGGACCCCTCTAGATCTAGCCGAGACTGTGAGGATCCTCATGGTCAAATTACAAAGCTACAAGGATGACAATGAGAGGATGATGAAAGAACAAGAAAAGCAAACAGAAATTAACACAGTTTTACTGCAGAGCTTATCCGACCTACAAAGACAAATGCATCATGAACCTGAGGTACATAAACATGGTCGTATTAGTGGCCACACTGAGAGGAGCACCTCGAGAAAGGTCCATCCCAGAGGTAAAGGACAAGTTTCGGACGATTCCTCTGGGAAGGAAGATGGTGGTTCGAAGGGCTCTTCTAGCAGCAGAACTAGTTCTTATTCCCAAAGAAAACAAAAGAGGAAAAAGCTTTCCAAGGGTTGTAATGATCCCAAACCATTATGCAAGGATCATCACTGTTTTGGTGTCTTTTTAAAACTTTTTCTGAGTGAGGTATTTCGTCAAAAACTTTGCAGATCTACCCTTTAGATGTGTTTATATGTGTGTATGCAGCAAATAACAGAAAGAGATAACCATGGAACATACCTCAACCATATGCAATAAGATAGACAAGCCAAAACATCTCAACTCTTCTTTATTCATAAAATAGAGAAACCTGCTACAATG